>JAQIXD010002210.1:0-11043 GCA_034699985.1 Minunthozetes semirufus | reverse complement strand
GGTGAGAGAGAGAGAGAGAGAGAGAGAGAGAGAGAGAGAGAGAGAGAGAGAGAGAGTCTGTTTCAAATTCTTATAGAGTTTTTTAAGAATAGAGTAAATTTCTTTTTACTTACTTTTTGATATGAATGAATACAATAGATTGTATGCCTCTTTTAAACTTAAACTCTCCCCGGATTCCTTTTTTATACCCACGATAGGCCTTAAAAAATACAAACTTCTTCGAAACGCTTATTTACTTATCTCTTAATCTTTTTCAAGAGAAACTTTAAGACCAATGATTAAGACTCTTTGAAAATAAGACAACAAACCATGAAAAGTGAATTTGGTCTCAATTTGGAGGCATTTGATGTTTATTACAATTTTTTGGTTAAAAAGAAAATATTTTTCTTTGAATTTATTCTTCCAATAAAATGCGTGACTTTATTGATTTGGTTGATCATTGAGCGGATCAGCTAAAGGGTATGCTTTGAATTCCAGTCAAAATTCTTTATTTAGCACCTAGGGGATTTTATTTGGTGAGAATTAGGCTCGTCTTTTGCTTTTTTGGCGATCAATAGACAATATTCGTGTTATTTTTGTTGTTTTATTTCGTGAACATTCACTAATTGAAGACATGATTATAGACCTCTTGTGTGGAACTCATGAGTTCCATACAATTGATTCCTTAATAACTGTATGATTGAAGTAGAGGTGAATATTGTGCTGACCTACGGGTCATCATTACTCAGTTGTAATTAGATTTGAATGGATTTTGCGTACGTTTATGGCCAGAGCGCTGACTGACACTAATATTAAACACATTATTCTTTGCGTTGATTTAGGAGACCATTGATTATCAGAACGACTGCCAGAAGTGTTATTCGGTTGAATCGATTGATTAGAGTCGCGTCAGAACTCGCGTCAAATCAACAAATAATTGCACCAAAAATCTCAACTCAAAGGAGTTTCTGGTGTTTCGCTCGTGGATTGAGTTGAATATAAACGGCATAAACCAAGTGTTAAACCAATCCAAGCATGACATCCAACAGAAAAGAAGTTTGTTTGGACTGCTCTCAAGGGATGCCTACTGTAGGTAAGTGTTATGCGACCGACAAAACTCTATAAAAACCTGGCGAACAATCGCCTGATTTGTCACAAAAATAAGAACACATTTTTATCGGCGACTATTCTGTGCCGAAAAATGAATCCCAAATTCGGTGTGTGTCTGAGCGCCGACACAATTGTTATGCGTTTTTTTGGTAACAAATATTTGTATTTGAAATTCTGTCACTTATTTAAACTACTTGTTCAGTGTTTGCGCTCTTTATCTAAAGTAATCGCATATTCAATAGGGATCCGCAAAAACCCATTTTCTATGTAAACTGTGTGTAAAGCCCTCCAAAACCTCACAGATTTCAGCTCATAATAGATTGCGATTTCCCACTATTTATACCCACTATTTATTCCGACTATTTATTGCTATTATTTGCCATTAGTTCACAGATTTGTTAAAATAAATTTCAATTTCAATGAGTTTTGTGTCACTGGAATCGCCTCTCATTTGCGTATTGATTTTCTTTGGCAATAGTTTTGTGTCTGAGCCTAACCTCATGGCTGAGTTAATCCCTGTGATCTTCAGCGAAATCGCTATTGAAATTAATTGCTTATGTATGAGTGCCTATGGATTGTATTCACCAATTATTTTGATGCTATTCTGTAATTGACAGTGAATTGTGTGCCCAAAGCCTTCCCTATAATTGAATTAATTGAATACAACTTTAAATCTATACAATTGTGAAGAGAGGAAAGGGAGCAAAAGGACTGAAACACTGCTTTTGATTCCAAACACTTTTTTCAAATTAATTCCTATTATTATTATTAGTGTTTAGACTTTCTCTCCTGCCGTTGCTCTGGGTCTTCCTCTTTGGAGGATTCGCTATTCTGTGCCATCATTTCATTAATCTGTCCCTTTAGTTATATAACTCTTTCTGATGTTTCTTAAACGGCTTTTCATGTCTTTCATATCCTATAATAGAGTCTCTATGAGTGGATTCAGACAATCAAATATAGTCGATGTCTAAGTCTATGTCTTTATTGCCTGGTTTTGGCAAAAATCTATTCCCGGTTTCCTCGAGAACCTCAGCTTATATTCGAGTATATTCTGAAGTGATTCACAATAAATGGTTTCGTTGTAATAAATTTTTGGGTATTTGTTTCAGAAAGAGCTGCTCCTCCACAAAGACCTGATAAAACTCTAGTAAACGACTGTTTTTGTTTAATTATAATGAGTTTTCATATTTGAATATTTGGTCTAAAAATTCCTCAAAAAAATTATCTTTTATTAAAAGCCTCTGATTTTTAGTATTCATTGACTATTACTTCGAGTCATTAGTATTAATCTCATGAAAATATCTTTAATATATTCCGTGCATTAAAGTCAGGCATTAGTGGGTAAAAGAAATGCTTTGGATTTATGAAAATCAATAGACGTTGAACTGAATGCAAAAATATTCAAAACATTCAATTTTTCAAAGAATTTATTCGTCGCTCATTTTTATTGAGACATTTTTTGAGTCAATTTTTCATTCAATTTGCAAATTATTTCAATGAATCCAACGATGAATTGATTTTATTGGAAATCACTATTTAAACGAGTCTTATATTACATATTAGTTTCTATTCTTCTTCTTTATGTCTCGAATCGATATCGAAGAAGAAGAATAAGAAGACGAAGAAAAACTCTGGTTTTTATGTTCAGAATTAGACTTCGGATGAAATTTTAATTTAATGCCGTTTTGTTAGGAAAAACACAGCAATCGATTGGATTGAATGCTAAACAAAAAATATTTGTATTATTCGCTTACGTTTTCATATAAAGAGATTTCTTGAATATATTTCTTGCAAAACAAAATACACTCTATTTTTTCGATGTGTTGTGTTGTGCTGTGCGCTCACAGGCTATGAAAAGATGAATTTTATGCCTCAAAATTCAGAGCTTACAATCCATAAGGAAATTCACTTTCTGTAGGAAATGCACTTAAATTAAAAACTGCTCTCAAAATATTGGCACAACTTTTGGCTCTGTTTTGTATATGAAATTGATTTCAATGGCTTTCAATAGTCTTTTAGACGAGTTTTCAATATTTCTTGAATTTGTTTTTCAGTCGATAACAGATAAAACTCTATTTGGAGACAATTTTATCCTCTCCTTGGTATTGATTGTATGAAAAAAATCTAGTGATCCCTTTATTATTATTATTATTTAGCGAATATAAGAGAATATAAGCTTTACTTAAATGATTGCTTTTTCTCTCCAGAGAACATCATTTTCTACATTTTTCTGTTGTATTTTTAGTCGATTTTCTGTTGTCTGCAGTTTTTTATAGCCTCAATAGAGCCAGACTATAGCCTCACTCATTTAGTTTTATTACTCACACAGATTTGGTTTGACGTTTTTTTTACTCGTTTAGAGTCCTTAGAAATTTTACTTTCGATTCGTTTTTCGGGATTTGTTTTAATTAATTTGATTTCATCTATAATTTGATTTTATATTTATTTGATTTGATAAATACCAGGGATGAGCACTGATTTCCAATCCTTCTGGGATTCTGTGCATAATATTTCGTAAAACTCAATCAAATTCTGTCACTTTTAATATGTTTTAAAATTCTCCAAATTGAACATGATGAATTTTGTTTTGTTACTTTATTGTCTCAGAGGAATTCTTTTGATATAAAGTATGGTCTGTTGTTTGTCTTACTCTCATTGGTCATCCCTGAGTGAAATTAAGTTAATTTGACTGCATTTGATCCCAATCTCATTGATAGTGTCATTGCTTTAAGCGGTCTGTGCTCTGAAACGATGAAAAATGTGGAGAATTGAAACATTTTTGCCTCAAAACTACAGTTACTCTAGAGTTCACTGCAATCCGCGCACAGTTGTGTCTAAAGGCCCGGAATAAATGAAAACTAATATTCTGTTCATACAATCAAACAAATATTGCATTAAATGACAAATTGTTGTCTATTTTCCATCAAAATATAACCGAAAAAGTTATGTAATGTTTCTTCAGTTTAAATATTGTCAGTAAAGCCCTTCCAATTCCCAGCGCTAACCCATTGTAGGCTATTTTTAAAGCCAAAAATATATTTTATTCTGTCCAAGATCATTTGAACAGAGAAATAAATGCTGACAACATATTTATTTTGATGATAATAGAGTTGATTCGTGATTGTAAAAAATAGTTTGAACATGATTAAATCTGATCAAATGTGATAAGAAAAAGAGAAAAAACATTATTCGAGTCAATTTTCAATCTGTTGTTCATCTGACACAATGGTGTTAAACACCAGAATCAATGAATCAATCGTTTTGTCCAAATGTCACACATCTCTCGTCGACAATCTCTGAATAATATAATAGGTCTGTGCCTTTGGATCTGCTTTAGATCCTGATATATCACTCACTCCTACTGACGATAACTGTTTGTTTGCATTTTAGTCACAAAAGTTATCTTTGGTTTCGATTATTTGCGAATAAAATCTAATTAAAGACAAAAATTCAATACTTCTCTGAAAACACGTTTTCATTATTCAAATGTTTAAATTGGATTTCAATTGATTTTACTCCAAATTCATTACAACTATCTATTATTCACACTATAAGTGGGTTAATTTAGTGTCAAAGAATCTTTATGTCAGAATTTTACCAGAATTCTATGCCATCGATAATAATCGTAGACATTGTTTAGCGATTCTTGTCTTCCATCTGTTGGCTGAAGAATGAATCGTTTGTTAAGAATCAAAAATTGTTAACTTATTTGCGATTATATGAAAGCGATGGCGAGACTATAGACAGGGAATGGCTTTATTCCGCATCAGTAGACTCTTTCGCATCTTTTATTTGTTGAGCAGAATCTGTATATCATTCCCAGAGTTTAATAGATCACTAAAAAACTTGTGTTCACTACTTTTGTGAAAGGCTTTCCTTCCACTCAAACCAAAAGATTTTTGCATCAGAAAAGCCCTGCATTTCAGGTCAACACTCAAGGAGTGGACATTATTTTCTCTGTCCATTGATTTGGTGGCAGAAGTGGTCTCCAATAGTGGTCTGAGTTTGAGTTTTGCAATCAATTTCTTACCTTAAAGTGTGAACACAATATTGTTGTGGTTTTCCAAAGAAAAACCCATTTATTAAAAGTGCGAACAAAAGATGAAAAATTCATTTCTCTGACGGAAAAAGTTTTTTTTTCTCCTTCTCTGCGATAAACCAAAGCCTGGATAGTCTTTCCTCCGAAACGACTGGACATCAGTTAATCTAAGAAATACTTATTGAAGAGATTGACAGCAACTGAAGCATAAGATATATGTTCGTTAAGTTCCTGTCCTCTCATATGTCTGTCTAATAGGTATTTGTTGTTTGAATACAATTCTTCAAACTGTCAGACAACTGGTCTCTGTATATAAGACGACGGTTTAAGTGTTTCTCATTCAACCAAATCTTTTCAACTGAACTATCGATTTGCGGACAGAATATCACTTTAATGAAGACTTCTTTTGTTTGATGAAATACTGTAACAATCTTTGGCTTACTTTCAAAAAAAAAGTCATAGACTTATGTGGGATATATTTATTCATTATTTCATATTTATTCAGTTCATTCAAAACACTATCGCATTAGTGGAGACTCAAGACATTAATCATTGATTTTTATTAAATTGTTTTTTTGCCGTCAGATTCAAGGAATCGCTTTTTTCCACATTTAATAGCAGTTTTGCTGTATTTCTCAAATGAAAAAACAAAACTCTTGCTCAATCTCTAAAGAGGAAAGTACTTACTTTAATCTTGCTAATTTGATATGGCTTCATCATCTAATCATTAACTTTTAAACTAAACTAATCGGGAATATTCTCAACGGAAAGGACTCATTTTCTAATGAATCCCTTTTTTCAAAGACCAACTAATTTCCTAATTAAGTGCTTTTGAGTAAAAAAAAGAAGAAAACATTAATTCATTTGAAATCAATTGAAACAAACGTTCAAATCATTTGTGATGACAACCATTTGGTGTTTGATTTTCATCCGATAAATAATTCAAAATTCATTTATAAGTCATTAGTTGTGGACTTAATTTATTTTTACTCCACTCCAACGAAAAACACATTAATCTTGTGTTTGTCTTCAGTCAGTCTGTCCTCTCTTTTATTATTGGCTTTTACTGGCATTTCGTTCAATAAGTAAAACAACTGTAAGTAATTCAAAACATTATTTCAATTATGGCATGAATTTTAAGAATTTGAATCATAATTCTTCGGAAGTTTTGTTTCCATGACAATTGAATTTGATTCAGAACAAATGACACGCTAATTTTTCTCATTTGTATGATTAATTATGTTGTTGGTCTTGCTATATCTTGCTATTTAATGATATCAACTAATATTAGTTCTGAAGGAAAAAAATGTCTATATTCTAGGAATGCCATAATAATAAGGAATAATAAGTTTAATGATTACCCTGAGTATTGATTTTCACATTTTTATAATTCGCTTTCGGTTATTGCTTTCAGATGTTATTCATATCGAGTGTAAGAAAAATGATTGTATTTTGAAGAGATTTTTCTCGACTTTTTTGAAGTCAGTCATGAATTTTATCAATGGTTTACTCCATATATCAATCATATGAAGTGTGACTTCGATTCAATGTTTTAACGCTATTATTGAAGGGAATTCCTCTGCAATTCCTGTGCAATGCATTCGTGAGAGGAATGCGTTGAAAATGATCTGAAAACTATTGAAACGAAATATTTGAATATTAAGTGAAAAAAAAAACTTGAGTTTAGTTAAACATTTGCCACCAGTTCTCAGTTATTGTGTCGGAATTGAGAGGATCGGCATTTAGTTTTGAAATCTCACCGATTATTGATCTGCAATATTCACAACTTTGCACTCAGTTGTGTGAGGACTGTGCGAATGCGTGACAACACTCGACATAACTCTATTCCTCTGCTTTATTGACCAAATAATAATTTTCCCATACATTTAGCCATACATTTGTATTATTTTCTTAACTCATAAGAAGGCAATAATACTATTAAATGTGTTTTCATTCATTTCTAATACCATTTCGACATAAATAGTGAACTCCAATAACATAACAGTTTGCCTGAACAGCACTTTTTTCTTCAGCGCAACTTATTATTATCGCATCCATGGGTTGTGTCACACAATTGTCTCAATAAAACACTCAGAACTGTGTTTGATATGAAATTACAGCAAAATATGGGAGAAAGAGATTACAATTTCCATTATTCCGTGAAATGAGTGGTATTTTTAACGCAATTATGACTTTGTTTTAATGCGATTAATAATTCTCTTAATAAATGAAATTAAGAGAAACTATGCGCTGACTATTAGGACATTACTTTGGTGTTCATCACAGACTAAATCATTTAATGAAATGATGTCTAAAGAATGTTATGGGAATGTAGTGATCGATTCGAGGATAACTCCGATGTTCTCTCAGATGCCATTAAAAATTTGAGATATCGGTAAGCGATTAGACTAAAGACAGACAAATCAATTGAGCCCCGAATATAAAATTCTGGGATTTGATGGGTTTATCCATTTTTATAAATTCAGTCCTGTCTTGCTATCCCTTTCCCAATAAATTGGTGTCTTCTTATTCTACAATTGGCTCTCATTTTTCACGTTTATTTTGTCGATAAACTATTAGTGGAGATAATAATAGAGATAATCATTTGTTCCCATCGTTTGTGTTGAGTCCACAAAAAATTTCGTTTTCAGTATTTGTGGAGAAAAACCACAAAACGGGAAATGAAATACAATTCTATAGGAAAGTAGTTTTCCCTTCGAGAGGATACCCATTGAACGCAATTTAAACAGAAGATAATGTCTAATGTTTTTTACGCTTAACTTATCATTAATGAACAGAAACTGACTCCTGAGCACTGGATCGAGTGAGCTTGCTCGTCTAATTTCACTAATTCGCTTTTGTTTTTTCTCCTATCTATCTGTTAAACAAATTGCTTTTTCTTATTTAAATACTAATACTTAGGAATAAAAAGTAATTTAATCGATGAAAATCTTAAGAAAACATTAGTCCATATCCAGTGTCGTTAGAGAACTGAAGTTTTGCTTCGTTTACCCAAAAGAATACTAACATTAAAATCGATAGGAAATCAATTTTAAGGAAAAAATCTTTAAATTATATTTTTTTTCTTCTTTGAGTGTACTCTAAAGGGAACTACTTTTCTATTGAAAACCCATTTTCTACTTCAATATTATAACTTATAAGTAATTTATTTACATAAAAGAAATATTTATTTCTATTAAATATTTATATTTGAAGACAAACTATTAACGGGAACGGTATAGACATTTGTTGAATGAGAGCCCAATCCATTATAAGACATGTCTTTTTGTGTTTTTGTTTTTCAATCCGAATAATTGTATCTTATGTTTGGTATGACAGTCAGGCTAAGCTCCTGGTAGAGAATGGTTCGCATGTGAACGCACGCGACTCCTCGTTGAGGACACCACTGATTATGATCTCTATCTATTTGAATGGTATTGAGAATTGGTTTTACCGTGACAAGTTTGCCAGACTCTTTCTGGATCACAATGCTGATCCTAATCTTAGCGACTGTTATGGTCTGACACCACTCATTCACGCAGCCATTAATGGACAGACAGATTACGTCAAAATTCTTTTGTCTTATGTAAGTGTTTATACTTAAGAGATGTTTCACAACATTTAGCAAACGATCGCAGAATATATCAAATAAATTGAATATTTCATAAATCCTATCATAACTTATCATTAGTTGAATAAGCAGTACATTTAAGAAAGCCTTTGTTCTAAATCATCTAGTTTCATATAGTTTCAACATGCTAAATTATTTGAAACCCTATTAAAAATCTGGAAAAATAAGTCTTTAAATAGATTTTATACTTTTTTTGAAAGATATTGAATTTCTAGGAAAATATTTTTAATTAGAACCTTAAACAAAGTATATTTCCAAGTTGTACCTGCCCTAGGTTAAGCACAGTGAGCATCCCTGAGCCAAATACAGTGTTGAGTCAAAAAATTAATGACTTGAGAAAAGAAAAGCAATTATTATATGAGAGAAATATTTTTATTAGATTAACGACATTAGAGACTCAAAACCTAAACGCCGTAAATGTTTTACTTAACTCAATGTCTGTAATAATCATTAGTCAACAAAAACTTTTATAGTTTAGTATCAGATAATTAGTTATACTTTTTTTCAATGGAAATACAGTTAACCTGCAAATTGTTTAAATGAATAATTGAGTGGAAGATTACATAAAAACTCAATTCTTATTCAATTATTTAAAATCTGTAGGAAAGGACTAACTATATGCAGTGCGATAAGGCCGGCAATAATGCCCTTATGCTGGCCTCCCGCTTTGGTCAGGTGCAGGTCCTGCACATATTGGCCGAACACATCATCTCCGATGATAAACAAACTCCAGATTTGGTTGACTGTAGAAACTTTGAAGATAAAAGTGCTGTTGATCTGGCCTTAGAGGGCCAACACATAGACTGTGTCTCTGTATTGAACTCACTTAAGGACAGACTGATTCATAGGCAAGAGTCGGGAGCAGCACAAGTGGCAGCCGTTAGTAATCTCAGCAGTAATTTGTCGGATAAGCCGTCAGTTAGTTTCAAAGTGAACAACAGTTTAGGACTTCAATCATCGGAAGCAAACAATATTGTAGTGAAAAGTCATACGAAATCACACGAAAACCTATTCCAGACTAATAGCCGATCCGTTACTAAAAATGGTATTAAATTACCGCCAATTAATGGAAAACGTTTTGTTGAATACAATGATTGGAATAAACAGAATATCAATACTGAAAAGGACAGGAAAACCATATAAATGGCTAACCATTTGATTTATGAGCTTTACTTTCAATTGTTTCCATCGACTTTTGAAATATCAATTTAAGTGTTTTTCAATTTAAACCCATTTATCTATTTTATCAAATAATCTAATATATCTTCTATTGTATAATAGTATTGATTATCCATCGTATAATTGATGGATCAATTGATGAATTGTTATTTTGCTCACAAATTACTCAATTTTTGTATAATTTGTTATCAATTGACTTATTTTTACCATTTTTTAAAAGAAACAAATTATTAGATATAAATGACATTGAGTTCAGAACCTGAGAGATGGCCAACAGTTTGACATTTTTAGTGAATATCAGTTGCCATAAGAGTTTTGAAGCTCCGAATCCACTGTTATCTTGTTTTTTGGGGATTTACTCGAACAGAATAGCATGAAATACATGACAAGAATAGCGTCGACTTCTTATGATTCAGATTTTTCGGATTCTGGACGTCTCTCCACTGAATTGATGTTATTTTTATAAATCAATAAAATTTGCTAACAATTTGTTATACAATGGATTCAAAGAGCTTTGAATTCCAAGTTTGGTATTGAATTACAGACATCAGAGTCAGCCCGACATCAATTGTCTGTTCAATAACACAAACAACTCATGAATTCCCGATACTTAACCTAAATGTATAACATTGTCATTAACTCAATAAAAATATTAAGTTTTTATTATTACCTCATAATGGAGTGCAATAAAAATATCATCATATTTTAATACATAATAAATATACCATGTTTAACTTGGTTCGTGGTTACAGAGTTCATCTTTTGCTTGCTCTTTCGAGAACAATTGATATTTTTCAGTTTTCTCCAGAGCTTTCTTTTCCGGTTATAGTTTTGTTCATTTTTATCATTCTATTCATTCACTCTTCCATTTATTCTGTGCTGATTCTGGGCTTTTTGTGTGTATCCAATACTATCTTTCTCTGGTGTTCACAAAAATTTGATAAAACTCTCAAATGAATGATTGAATTCGTTGTGGAAAAGAAAATTCAATTTTACTTTCATTTAAAAAAAGTTTCTTCACTTCAAAGTAGTCTTTGAAAAAGTGACACGCATTTTGAGTGATCACTCATTCACTCACGCACACGCGCGTGATTAGCGAGTGATT
>JAQIXD010002209.1:0-11048 GCA_034699985.1 Minunthozetes semirufus | reverse complement strand
TGTAATATCACTAAATGTTGAGTTAATGTTAAGCCGATTAATTACTTGTGATTAAATCATAGGCCGTCCGCTGCCCTCCCATTACTACTCATACTTTTGATATTTGGTCAGAAAATCGGCTGTTGTTCTGTTATGTCAGGCGGAAGGGATGAGTTCAGTCACTCATAGCACAGGCAGATGTAGTGCTGAAGCAAATCTTCGCGAATCTTCGAAGTCATTCATTACATAAACAAAAGAGTAGATGAAATTCAATCCCATTTTGACCTCAATTAATGTCAATTAATTACTGAATTAATGGCAAAAATTGGCCAAAAATATTGAAGTTCTTAAGTTTTTTGTTGTCTTCGGAATCGGAATAAATTCAATTTTCAGACCAAAATAATCGACAATTTGTTACAACTATTTCATTGTATTACTCAATCATGAGTCTGTTGACAACAAATATAAGCAATTCTTGTACTTCTGTTCAATCAATTAACCCATAGTTGGCAAAAAATTAACCCCAATCTCTCTTTCTCTCTCTATCTCTCTCTCTCTCTCTCCCTCCCTCCCCTTCTCCCTCTCCCTCTCCCTCTCCCTCTCTCTCTCTCTCTCTCCCTCGCAGTGAATCTAAAGTGTATTTAATTTCCGAAAGTCATCAAAATCTAATGTATAGCTGTGAGAGCGGACAGAATCTCCCATTGATTACAAGAATCTCTAACTTTTTTATCTTTCTTTTTCTTTCACTCATAACTCAACTTAATGTTAACACATCTCTCAATCAAATAACAAAGAAATAAGGGAATTGCTACAAGAATCTAGATAATTCATTGACAGATGAAATTCTACAAGCTATTTTTATTAGAATTTTTTCCCAAGCTTTTTGTAAGCAAGTTCAAATTGATCATTCTTTTACATCTTGTGTGTTCTGTGTATTGTATTCTTGACATTGAAGAATGAGAGCATTTTCATTCAATATAGCGAAATTGGCAATCTTGGCAAATTGTAGCGGAAACAATGATATGAATGAAAAATCATCATGCTCATTTGACAAAGTATGCAGGAACAAAAAATTTTATGACCACTACTTTGATACCATGTTTTTCAATTCAAATGTCTGTTTAATGCATTCCATAAAATCTTTTCTATAATATTATCAATGCATTAGATTTTAGTTAAGATTATGGTTGAATGAATCTTGCTAAATTGCTACACAAAAATAAAAACGAACATTCTTGGGACTAACAAAAGGATTCGCCTCAAACTGACGTAAAGCTAAGTGTATTCTTCTTTATTCTGTTCTCTCGATTTGTTATTCCGTTCCTATGATATGACTATTGATTTATGAATAAAATGTTTCGCTTTTTTAATGAGAAAAAGATTGTATGAAATGATAACAAAAAATTCTTGACTTTAATAATGAACTCATATTATGGTTGAAATCAATGAATGTTTTATTTGAGTCACAAAAAGTAATTCTTTGTTATTCTTCACAATTATTTACATAATGGGCTGAACTGTTGGGCGGCACAAAGCATCCACACTGACTCCATGTCGAGACCAGTGCTGGAGTGTGCAATTGCGCCACAGTAGTGCTCTGCTCCGCCAAATCGGTATCCCTTGCCATCCATTCTGTTCTTGCGTTCCGATCAGTAAAGAGCTATTGTTTTAAAAGTTTTCAATTAAAAGCCATTTTAGACGAAACCCACTCTAGAGAACTTGAACTTGGTAAGTTGACTTTCCCTAACTTTCCTTTTTGATATAAGATTCGTGGCTCTTCCATAATTCTTTATTCCAACCCTTTCATGGGCTGTGATATACCATAGTATTGATCCAAAGAATTCATTTCATTAATTGAATACAAAATGTTTTCATAAGAATTCAATACAAGAAAAATACGATTTTCTCATTTATTTCCGAAGAAATAACAATAGTTTTATTTGTGATCACATTTCTATTATTAGTTATAGGAAGATAGCCAGGGGTGAAATCAGATCAGATTAGCTTTCGTTTCATTTTTTCATTATTTTGAAATTTTTGGAAATTGTTTCAGACAAGTTATCATGTTACTTTCTTAATTTCTAATAGTATCAAGTTTAAATGCTTGTAATTCTTTTTTTATGGGCTCACCTTGCGTATCCTTGGCTTGAAAATAAGACATAAATGCTAAGTATTTGTTATTAATAATTGATTTAATAAAAAATAATAAAAACATATAATAGAATATAAAAGTCTTTCAAATTATCCCCGAATCTAATGGTTCTCAAAAATAAAACTTTGAAATTCTGTTGAGTTTTTTAAATGATTTAAAAGTAGCAAAAACTCAAACAAATTCCTAAATCTTAAGCAAAGCTTTTATTAAGAGATTTTTGGATAAAAATACTTCACATAAGAATCGGTTTGCTTTCTGTCTGTCATTTAAATCCTCTTTGATTTTGAATTTTTATATTTTGAGGAAAAGTACATCTTTTACAAGAACTTTCATCTCTCAGAGTTTCTGAATTCAAATATTACTGAATAAATATTTTTTAAAGCGATATATGTCTTAAAAAACATCTGACAAATGTTTTGGGATTTTCGGAGTGGTTTCAAAACATTTATTTTGTTAACACAAAATTGATTTTGTGGTGAGCAATATGTTTGCCTTGCTTACTTACCAGGTTTGGCCTAAATTCAAATCAATTGAAGCAAATTTTCAAGATATTTTTAGCGTGGAATTATATTATTATTATGAATTATTCAAGATGAAAAGCTTTCCATCTATTTATATTGTATTTAGAATTGATCAGACTTTCACATTACTCAATTAAATATGGGTAGACGTCTTTCCAAGAACATCCTAATCCAATTATTGGCAGATTTATTCAATAATCAAATTGTATGGCATAATGAAAGTAAAATGTTGAAATGTATCAATTTACAAATTTACTTATTGAGTGTTTCCCTGAAAGAAAATATCATTCACACAAAATCAGATTTGCTCATGGTAATGGAACCTTTTGAAAAGTCCCATTGTGGCCATAAAATTGCAAACTTGTCTATTGAAAAGTCGTGTAAAATAAAAATATTGAATTGAATTTCTTTAGGAATAAATGTTTGAATTTTTTGCTGAAATCCAATTGAAATTGAATTCCATTAAACGACTATTGATTTAAGAGTCCATCAAAAACATGGACTGATTTCATACGAAAACTCAGAATTATCTTATATTTACGACAAATAGTAGGACTATCTGTATGTGAGGTCTCATCTGATGGGAAGTGATATCAAAATAAATATTCTGTTTTTGAAGTAATTTTAAGTTTGTTTACAGATATGTCATAACATTCAGAGGTTTTACTGTCCTTTTCAATGTCCGTGAAGTCTATACTCCAGGAAAAAATGAAAAATAAACAAGATAAAAAGCTGAAATCAAATCTTCTTGTTCTATTAGCTCTGTCACAGTTATGAGAATTGAGATAAATGAGGCGCAAGAGGCAATGGCTAAACCAAAATACAATAATTTGATCTAGCTCGATGTAAAACTGAAATATGTATTCTTGTTTTTGGGTTAAAAATTCTTCTCATGGGGTTTTCACTTAATCCATAGTACTTTTGCCATCATTCAAGAATAGGGCTTAAACTTAAGCCAAGAAGTTTATCATGTTCATTAATTCATAATGAATTTTGCGATAACTAATGAATTTTTCAACAAAATTCATGAGATTTTGATTAATAATTCAAACAATTTATGAGACAAATGTCTATCAAATATTAGATAAACAGAAATCGCATTCAATTTAGTATTAATTGAATCAAAAAAAGGCGAAAAACAAATTAATATTCTGTGCTTTGAGTCAATCAAAGCCTTTGACTCCGAAAACAGAAATCAGATATAATTTTATTATTAGTTTTGGTTTGAGTTTAATGTAATCCAGAGTTAGTCCGGGCTTACAGTTCGGACGGACTGTCTCTGAAAACTTGATTTTTATTGATAATGACATTAAGCACAGTTATTGATCACAATTCACGTACCGGTGCTCTATATATGTCCAGAGATATCAAAAGGATTTCTATTAATATAAGTTTGGTTTTAATCGGTTTCCAAATCAAAAGAAAACTATAATTAGATTTATATTTGAAGTCAAAAGTTTAGCAAAAGTTGGTTTTCAAAGTCGGTTTCATTCTCACAATCAACTCATAGCCAATGAATAATTCAAAACTTGGAAACTATTTTGCATTTTTTGAAGAAAACCTTATTCTGTGCTCTAATGAGAGGGAAGTCTAAAATAAAATAAACACTTCATTAACAGTGATATCTCTCAAAAGGATTTTTACTTTTTAAAGTACAGAATAAATATTGAGTTTAATGACGACGAATTAGCTTTAATTATAGCCTTCAAAATGCTATTTTTGAAAATGATCAGCATGATAAGTTTTGTGTCAGATATAGGACCAGGATTTTGGAGAAACAAATTGACCCAAAAAAATGTTAAACAATTTTTCCATTTCATTAAACACTCGTAAAAAACAGTGTTTACCACTCGATAAATATGCGTCGGCAGGACATACCTTGCTAACTGGCTTGATATTTAAACAAAATGATATTATGGGCTCTGATTGGACAAACACGAGCCTACGTTTTTCGTATTTCTGAAGCGCCAAACTTACGTAGGATGTATTTTAGTCAATCAGAGCACAGGGATCGAGTTTGCGTCATAGGAGAGGCTGACCCTGTCCTCACATATTTAACTGGAGCCTAACTCTGTCGGTAAATCACTTGTTCTCAAACCTAATACTCGTTTGTTGAGTCAATTGAATAAAAAGTTAAATCGCTTTTTGTTTTTACCGACAAATAAGTTTGGAAACTGTTTTACAAAAGTTTTCCGCAAAACAAATAAAAATAATATTTTCTGTGAGAAAGAAGTGAAGAAAGTATTGGAAACACAAATTAAATAACATTTTTCTTCTTTGCCTTCAATTCTCAGATTTTATTCCTCGGATTCAAAGCCAAACACAAAAAACAAATCACTTAAGAAATGGCAAGAACTCAGTCAGCAAACAATTTCAACCAGAGATTAATCGTCTTGACATTAGTCGGGCTCTGTGTGTTGGCCACAATCTCATTATCTTCGGCCCGATATCTGCCCACAAGAAGTGATGAGTCCCGACGGGAACGTATCAAAGAAGTCCTCCGTTTGGTAAATATATTTCGCACTTAATATTAATTTCTACTATTATTCACAAAAACCCATAAAAACTTCATATAATTCCCGCAAATAATTATTTAATGTAAGAAAAAGGTATTTAATTCTCAGAAATTAATCTTATTTTTCATTCGTTTTCATTAAATTACTTCAGATTTATATTCGAGTCATAAAAATCTTATAAAAAGTGATTTACAAAAAGATATTAATTTTTATTTGTATCTGAGCTTTCATTCCGAGCTCTAAATCATAACCACTTTCGCCCATAAATGACTGGATAGTCCTCTAAGTCAAACATATCTATGAAATTATTCTGGATATGGTTTGCCAGTAGTCTTAACACCCATTTGTCTCTAATCAAGCAACAAATGTGAAGTAATTATTTTAAATCACAATTATATGAAAGGGAATGTTATTATTAAAATCAATTTAGTCCGGAATCTAGATTTATCACCATGGTGATAATTATTAAATTATTTCAAAGTTGACAATTAGCCAGAATTTCATGAATATTTGTGAGCAATATTTTGATGCATATTCTGTGAAATTAATCTTGTTTAATTAAACAAAGTTCATATTCGTGTAAAATGATAATTCATAGTAACAATGGGTTCAAAAGACTCTCCAACACCACTATAGGACAGTGAGATTCCAAGAATATAATGAATTGCAGGCGTTTTCCTCAGCGGACAGACAAACAACAAATATTTCATTACATTAATCATAATTTAATGAAACAAATCATTGATGGATGAGTTAATGGATGAAATTATTTCAGCTCTAATTCAAAGCCTAAGTGCAAACCAAAACAGACAATAACTTAATGATTAAATTGAACTTCACTTTCAGTGCTATAATAAAGCCATTGAAGCAAACAATTTGTAGTAAAAGTGTTATAAAAAATATCTAAACCTCTTATAAATGTTTAGTAAACGTGTAAACAGTAAATGGACTGTAATTTCGTGACCATAACTATTGAGATTTGAGCAATGAAAGTGTTTAGGGGATAACCAAGATCATTAAATCCGATTTAGTATTAGTCTGGGATTAAATTCAGACATTTTTATGGGAAGTATTAATCCTATATTAAAGAATAAAAGTGTGCCTTTTTTACAATGGGTTTTACATCAGTCCATCCACTCATGGCTATCCCCAATGGGTATTATAGCCAACAATTGGACTGTGAATCAAATCAAGTTAATTGAGACCAAATGTAGACAAACGAAAACAACTCATAATTTAAGGACAGAATAGAAGACAAACATTGAAACACAGCTAACAAAGCATTAAGTTTATTGATGTCCAACCAGTAGGCGATGGACTCATGCAATGGTCTGACCTTTGAATATATAAATCACCAAAGAAATAGATCCAATGATAGTATTGTATCGAATAGCCGGCTCATTCCATGTGCTGTCCTCCCGGAGCTCTAATCGTATCGTTAGAAAAGAGGTTTTCAGTTATTTCGGCGAAAAGTGCTTTGAATTTATCTTTTCTTTTGAGGTACGAATCGGATATTCCATCAAAGCCTACCCTTTTATGAATATGTCGGCTCCCATATGATGTCCAGTCGTTTAATGGATACATAATTTCTGAAAACTTAAAAACTGTAATAAAATTCTGAGCCATTTATTTCTGGGTCAGTCTTTGGGGAAAAGGATTCGTAGGAAAAGTGTTTCGCTCAGCACTTAATGGTCTCTTCAAAAATTATTATCCAATACTAGAGTTGAGTCAAATAAGTGGTCATAAAAAACAAGTATCACACGTATGAAGTAGTCCCTCCTCGGGAAAGCCTGTCCAGTCGGCTCAGTCTAGAAGGACTGTTAGCTTTTTAGCACAGAATAAGCGGAAAATAATATAAAATTCAATCATAAAATTTTGAGGATAAAAGAGCTCAGAATATAAAACAAAAGCCCTAAACAACTGAGTGAATGATTGGATCGATTATTATAACTGAAAGAGTTTAGGTCTGGCCTCAGAATAATCTGGTAATTTTCAAACACAAAGTAACAAGTTTTAACTGTAAAGTTCCGTTTTGATGAGAAAATGAGCTCAGAATAAGCCGGTCCTTAAAATACGAGTCAACAGATGTTAAGAAAAAGTTTTATGAATTCAAAAGTTTAGTCGAATTTGAATTTCAAAAACACTTTTATTACTATTTTAAACACTCTCTCAACAATTTAAAGAGTATTTTCACCAAATTTCACGATTTTTCAAATGTGATTTTATAATGATCTTGCACAAAATATTCCATCTATTTTGATCACCAAGCTACAAAAATTTAAATATTAAATCCGTGCAGCAAAATATGTAATGGGGGATACATTATTATTTTATTTCGGATAGATTTTTGACTTTCTATGCTCTATTAACTTTTTAATCGATCACAATTATTTTAATTCCCAAAATGGTTTATTTTTCGATATTCAGGTACACTTAGCCCTAAAACGAGTAAAATGAACAATTATAAATTATTAAATACACATTACACGCTTAATTAACTTGATTAAAAATGCAAATCAATCTCTTCCCGATCAGTTGTTGGACCTGCCCAGCGAATCAGGAATCGATATGGGACGGACACCCTATGAGTATCAGTCGGGTGGCGGGTCGGCCATCGCTAAACGGGACGTACACTCAGTGAGCGGAATGTCTCGAAATAATAACTAATTTATTATTAAAAAACATTTTAACACAAAAACTAAGTCAATGTATAAGAAAAACAATCAGCGAAACAGTTATTGTTTTTTTCACACTTTATTTGATTTGAAATTTAATTTTTATTGAAAAAAATGCGATAAAAATAACACAAAAAAAATAATTAGAAATTTTTAGTGGATTTCAGGTTCAGTTTAATCGTTATTTTTTATGGAAAAAAAATGTCTAAAAGTCTGGAAATAAATCATAATTTTTAAAACAAAATAAGAGTTTTATTCTGAATGTTGTGAAACCAAAAGTGATTTAATATCTCATAATTATTATCATAACTATTGTTAAGATGAACTTAGTTTAGATCTTAAGGTAAATATCAAGAAAAAAAACTGATCGGAAACAAACCATTTCATTAAAGTTCGTCTCTCTATTCAAAAGACAATAAAAAGCAATTCTTTTAATTCAAAGAATAATTTAATTTAATTATTAATCAAATCTAATGTTAAATACATAATAAATATACTTATGGAATCTGAATGTACCAAGATAACATCACTAATGTCAAAGCAAAACACTGATTGCATTACATATTATTGTGTTTTTTCTAATCTATCAAAGTTTAAGAGATTTTATTGTAGTTTTGATTTGTTGTGATTTAATTCGTTACTTAATTATCAAATTTTATTATCTGATTATTCTCTGATTAAATATTTCATTATTCAAATTATTATTATTATTATCATTGATTAATAAAATTGTAAACCGGCGGAATTCTATTTGCTTGATCAATTTATTTATATCTTTTTAACAAACTATAATCTTGGATTTAAAGCTTCAGTATTTAAACTAGATAAAAATTAATTTCACGAAAAATTTCAGTGAAATAATAAAACTTTTCTTCACCAAGAATTGGAATTTAATAGCATTTCACTTTTACCTTGATCAACCTTGTCTAAAAGCCTATAATCAAATTAAATACAAATTAGCTCATCTGAATAAATTAGGGTCAATCCTCAATATGTTTAATGAGAAAAGAGTAAACCGCTATCAAAAACCACCAAAATAGTAAACAGGCTAATATTCCAGGAAATTGCGATCAAGATCAATTAAAAGGTCTGAACGTTTTGTTTTAATTTACCAAATAAACATATATGGTAAATAAACAACTTGTCCAATTGAAAACTCATTAAAAAGTGGTCGATATTCTTTTTATAATAAGGAAAAATGAGCCACCAGCTATTCAATCAGCTATTGTTTAAAAAGCTCATTATTTTCTAAGGTTTGACTAAAATTGCTCCAAGATAAATTACTTAAAGGATTGTTTATTCCATGTATATTAATGATAAATCGAAAGAATAAGATTTGCAACACTGGATCAAATATAAAATAACTAAAATCAATACCAAATTTGAAAATTGATTTTTTTTGAAATACATTTTTGTCTCACATTGAGTGTTGAGGTCTGAGCATATGATCGGAATAATGACTGCAACTCTTTTGACAGCATTTTGTCGCCGATGAATAGGAACAACACTTGTGTTCGGACAATATCTGGCTTTTCATCTCATTCTTCAGACTTGTATTCAACCCATCATAACATAACAACCTTCCAAGTGATTGATTGACTCGGCCTAAGAGCACAGAATAAAGAGAGAAAATGGTGATTGTGTAGTCACATGAACCAACGCAATTGCACTAAAAATTCAAGCAAGTTAAAAAATTATCAAGTGTTGAACAAAGTAAAAAAATAGTATCTTTGAAGATCAATAATCGATGGAAAACAAACCTTAATTAAAATCAATAAAAATATAAATAAAAAGTAATTAAATGAAAATAATTTTCAAAAATAGATAAAATTAGACTATAATTGGAGTAATCTATCTAGATTAATGAAATAATTCATTATCCAAATGTTTATAATTAATGATAACTAATTAATTAATAAACAGATTTGACGTATAATCTGATCTAAAATTAATTAACGGAACATAAACTCAACAAAAGGTTGTAATTAAATTACATAACACTTAATCGACTTCGAGTTGAGTTAATAATTCATTTATTGTCTTAATATTATATTACAGCCGAAGACGGGGTTTCGGCGCTCAATGTTTGATGAAATCAAAAGCCGGTCCTCAAGGCTTCGGACGTTAAACACACAGAATATCTGATACTCTAATCGTATTAAACAAATGGAATTAAGAATAAGGAATTCTTAGACAAATTGCTGGACAAGATTTTTACCAATTTATAAGACATTTTCAATCGCAAGCAATTGATCTTGGTTTAAAAATTGATATCACGTTTGTTTGGTTATCTTTCCAACGTCTTTAGACGTTTTTCCTGAGAAATGAGTTAAGAATCACCAAGTTACATTTTTAAATAACAAGATTAAATTTACTAAAACAAATAACTTGGTTAAATTCCCAATGTTTTTATATCTGTGTAATTTAAAACAGTAATATTCCGTACTTATTCTTAATTGGCAAGATAATCTATTGAATGAATTGCCTCTTTTGATTGGGTATTATCTGTTTTTCCTGGAGATTATCAAAATATTTGTTCGGATTATTTTTCTGCTAATGTTTTGCCGTAAAAATAAGTCTGAGTATTGTCTCTGACTTATTAGAGCTCAGGTTTTTTGTTTCGGTAAATCATAAAAAGTTTGTCCGCGTTTTGACGATTAACGAAATGGACGGGTCGTTACTGTTTAGTCCAATTGTGATTTATCCTGAACATCATGTTGTGCTGGGAATCGATTTTTCAACTTTTGTGTTGTAATATAAAAGTCTATTAAAAGCTATTAATCATTATTTTTCAATCACTTAATGAAAAGTATTATTAATTATAGAAATGTTTCGGAATTTGATTTCCGTTTCGATAGTAATGGTTGGAAATCACACGAAAGATGTGCCGCCAGTTATGAGGAGAGGGAGAGACGGAACAGGTATTCAAATTGTTTTATTGAAATCTTCATTAGGGAAGAAATCAATTAACTTTTATCGGAATACTTTTGTCGACTGTTGTGGGAGTTGTTGACAGAAACACCGGTTCTCTGATTATTACAAGTCATGTGAAAATACAATCAAAAAAGTCTTCAAAAATATATGTATTAAACGAATCCAAACGAAAGATTTCTTTGATTATAGATAACTAACTTATTTTGAATGTCATAAATGTCAGTCATGTTGCAAGATATAGACTATACTATAGTCACTATAGTTTGGTCAT
>JAQIXD010002208.1:0-11049 GCA_034699985.1 Minunthozetes semirufus | reverse complement strand
TATTACAATAAATTATGCTTGGTTAGTTTGTCCCCAAACTAACAATTTGGGGAAACATTTTAACCGCTGCTTTAAATATAAGTTTGCAAACAATTCAATGTATAACTACTCCAATGCTTTTCAATACAAAATGAAGGGTTAAATAAAATTCTGTTCACTCAATACTGACCCACATTTAGTTTAACTGATTATCGGTTGAGCTCTTCACAGATCAGATGAATATTACAGTTATTATAGCCATCTATATATCTATGGCTCATATATCAGTTTATATATCATATCGAATTCGTGTCTAAAATATAGTTTAGCCATAAATTGGTCTAAAATATTGAGTTTTACTTTTATTTAGTGTATGAAACAGTTGGGCAGACATTAACTCGAAAGTTGGACAGAGCTCTCAGATTACCAAACGATTGGATTTTAATACAACGGATAATATCGAGTAAAATGAGTGCAATCATTAACTCTTCAAAAGGTTTACATAATTTATTATAGATTTTCGTTAAAAACTATTTATAAAAAGATTCAAAATTCAAATTCAAATACATTTCTTACTTTTGTTTTCAATAATTAATAAAAATTTCTTAAGAATTACACAGAAATGGATTACAACTGGAAGAGAGAGAGAGACACAGATAGAGTACTAATTAGTAAAAAGTAATATCTATTTAAAAATGTTATAAAAACACAAATTAAACAAAGAATTACTCGAATATTACATATTAATGATATTACAGGTTATTATAGTTATTATACTAATTGTAATAATAATTATAATATTAAACAAACTTTTATAATCAGTTAAAAACATTTCTCATAAAATGTTTACATATTTTTTTAAATAAACTTTTTTTCGAAAAACAAATTCAATTCGTATTACAATTGTTTTGCTCTTATGTTATGTTTGGTTTAGTTTACGATTAATTTTCAATAATTATTCATATTTTGTAATATATATAACACTTATAATAATAATAATAATATATAAATTGTTTGACATAAATGTATCATAATTTAAATAAAGGAAAAAGTTGTTGACATCGATATTATTATTCAATAATTCAATGAATAGATTATAATATAATCGAAATTATATTTATCTCTACAAACGAATAGATTTATATAAATGAGAAGTGAATGGAGGACAACATTATTGGAAATTAATTTCAATTTTGATTTTCTGGGCCTCCATTCAGATCAAGACTATAATCACTAAACTGACTCTGATATTAGGTTTTAGTTCTCATAACTACATAATAGTTAATAACTGTTCGCTGGAAATACTATATAATTGTGGACAGAAAAGGCTAATAATTGAGAGAAAATCATATAATAATCAAATGTTGTAATAAATTTCCCACAAAATTGAAATTACAATACATTTATAATAAATATAAATATAAGTGATTTTGTCATTTATTTACGCGTTTTCAAAGGAAAGCCTATTTTATAAAAGAGTGTGAAATATATTTCTTTAATAAATTCCAATTCAAATAATAATAGATTTTATGTGAGTTTAGGAACTAATAAATTCTTGTTATGTTGTCTTACATAAGAAAAAACTATTATTTATGGTTTGGTTTTGCATTCAATTCATTGCAAACAATACTCTTTTGAGAAAACACTTTAAGAATAAGACTTCAAACGAATATATATTTTCTATTCATTCAATCTATTGATAGTTTTCTCACTAGAAATTGCAAAACGAATAAAAAGTCAAATAAATTTTTTGCTCAAAATATTTTTCAATCAAATGTCAGGCAATTGAAGAAAACAGCACTTCTTTTATTAAATTCAAAATATGAGAGTTAGAAAAAAAGTCATTTCCAGACTTGACTGGACTACTTCTGGCTGTTATAAAGTGTATGAGTGGTTGGATCGGAAGAACAGCGCAAATAAAAAGTTTTACTTTTTTACTACAATAATAAAAATCGATAAAATATTATTATTATTACTGTTTATTAGAATCCATTAAATTTCGACAGAAATTCGCATAAAATTGCATATAATTTATGAAAATTGAGACGAAATATAAAATAATAAATCACATATCGATTTGCGCTGGCATTCGACTCTCCACAAAAAAAAATCAAAGACCTCGGGGCTAATGAGCAGACTATTCGGTCGATAATAAAATTCAAGTTTCAATCTATTGAATAGCATTACATTCACATCAGAGAAGATAATAACCTAATAACTGAAGAGATCTTCAAATCATTTATTTCTCTCTCATCACAAATACAACTAATTTTCTTCGCAAACGAATAATTGGGAGAAATTTCTCTCCAAACAAATCCATGACGAAAGAGATGGCGGAAAACACTATCAAAAAACATTTGCGTATAAATCGTTAGGCATTTCATGAAGAAGTGTTGCTTTAAATGTCTCTTAAGTAAGAAAAAGTCAAAAATATTATGTCTTTTATCAATCGTTACGACAATCAAAAGGCAATGAATTTTATTTTTTAATTTTTTTGTTAACTCAAAGACACAAACGTTATTTAAAAGCAATAGAAAACTGCATTAAAATAATTCTTTCGTTTTTTTTGTTATTATAAAAACATTATTAAAAAGACATGTCTTATGTTTTTTGGTTTGTATTACAAAAACTATACCAAAAGATAGTCTCAGAGAAGAGAAAAAAAGAAGAAAAACTTGAATTTTCTCTTTTGTTCCGCATTTGATTGCATTTGAATGCATTTGATTGCATAATAATATCAAATAATAATAGTTTTCGCACTGTTTTATGGGCTCTTATCCAGCAATTAAAAAAAGATTATCCATATTTGCAAAGAGCATAAGTAAGGCAATCAAAATAAGCAAAACAAAAACATCCTCTCTCTGGCAGTCCATCGGTTAAAAAAAGCACTGTTTAGTCAAAAATTACAAATTGTTTGCTCGAATAGAGTTATATATATTTATATGTTTTATAATTGTATTGTATTTATAGACGTATATAAATTGTTTCGGAGTGGGGTTTCAATTATCATATAATATAATTATAATATTAATAATAGTAATAATAATAATAATAATAATAATAATAATAATAATACAGTAATAATAAAAACATATGGAATATAATTAATTCAAAATTAAAATAATTCAAAAAAAAGAGAAAACTTTTAAAAAACAGAAATTATGTGTAAATTGTATTAAAATTTCTCAAATATTAATAAAAATTTTCGTAAACTTCAGTTCAGTTGTGGTCCTCTTAAGGGAGACAAAAAATTAATCATAAGAATTAGAAGAATCATCAGAGGAAGAAGTGTAGAGACAATCGGGAAGGTGTTTATGAAAAAATTCCCGAACATTTTCCACCTGAAAATACAAGAAGAGATTGGAATTAAAAATAATACAAAAATATTGAATAACTTTCGCAACAAAAAAATCAAATATAAATAATAACTGAGAAAAGACTGAGAAAACTCTTGAGAGAAGAAAAATAAATAAATAAAAACTAAATCCAAGAAATATGAGCCGAAAGTGAAGTCAAACTGAAGGTTAAAGTCATTGTGTAATTGATGAGCACAACCAGAGACAAGTCTTCTAAATAGGAATTCCGATTCAATTCTCTAAGAGCTAAGACATTAGTGGTTAGAAAACTAATGGTCAGAATAAATATGGAACTCATTTATCATAAAATAAGACCAAAAGTAAAAACAATAATTCATTTAAGGACTTAATGATGTGCTGCTCCTCAAAGACCTCAAAAATGTTGACTCTTTTTCTTCTTTATTCCTGTTTTGCACTAAAAATACTTTTATTTTTGTTTTTCATTAAATGTTTGTCTTCTTTATAATTAATGAGTTGTGGACACAAACAGACATTTAATGTGAGAAACACTATAATTGAATTAATTCAAAGAATTTCATAGGAAGGACAGGTATTTAATTAAGTTTGCGAGAGTAGGTGCAACCAATTAAATCATATACAATACCTGGTGGCTGACGGACGCGGACCGGAGTGGTTGGTAGAGATGCCGAACCATCTAATTGGAAGAAGAGATAAGAATTAATTTCAGAAAATAATTGCATTTTTCAGCAGAAAATTTATTTCTCAAAAGTATTTCCAAGTTTTAGAACTATTTATTTCTTAGAATTGAGACTTCATTTCATTTCATTAAAAGTGATATAAAGTTATTTTTCATTTAATAGATTTGGTTTTGGTTTTGGGAATCAAATTAATTGTTGAGTAAATGCTTTTGAAGCACAGATTTCAACAGAAATTGCGGATAATTGGTGTATGACTGCAATGGAAAGCCTTGGGATTGAGTGACACAATAGGTTAGGTATAGTATATGACTAGAAATGCGTGATTCCGACTCTTTCCGACTCATAGATCAGTAATGCAGTAATTATTGTCACATTCAAGCATTCAACTCATCTTAACAGCCAAAACACAATACCAGTGCTATACCCGTGCATTGGTTTAGGGGACAGACAAGAGAAAAATGACGACAACAGACAAGAAGTGAAACACTTTCACATCAGATTCGTTAACGAACATCAAAATTACTTGACTTCACAAAAATGATGAGAACTGCAAATCATAACTATAGGGGAGAGGCATAGAAAGAGAGAGACTGGCTATGGTTCTGGGAGAGAAAGGTTTTGTTCAACGGAGCGCATCACAAAAGAAACTTAACGCCAAACCTCTTCGTAAGTCAAATCTCGACACTAAATATAAGACTTAAAACTTAATACAGACTTATTTGGTATTAAATAAAAATATGAAACACATTAAGACTTTTAATGAAAAATGCTTTTAAACACATGAGAGGAACAGATCTCAGCTAATGATTAGGTTTGAGTCCAACTGTGAGGAGACAGACGTTTAATATTTTTAATAACAATAATAGACTCATAAAAAAAAGATTTTGATTGCAATAAAGATTTCATACGAAAACGAATGACTGAACTTTTTAGGAAAAGTTTAAATAATTATCACTTAATAGACTTACTGTTGACTCCATTAACTTTTCCATTGATGCCATTTGTGTTGTGACCATTCATTTTGGGGTTGGGCTCATCGTAAACCTCTCCAGTAATTGGATTGCGGCGAATGACTGCAATTGATGGACAAATGAGACGAATATATAATCATATAATAGAATAATAATTCAGAAAACAGACAAATATATGGCTATCGATAAGGCATTCATGCGATTACTCGGAGTGATGGAGTGCTCGACTTTATGCGACAAAGGGGACAGTGATAGAGGACACTGATATGAGACAAAGACCAGTACACCACAGATGTGATCTTTCAGATAGAGTACACTTCAAAGCCATTTGTGAGAGAATATAAACAAATGGTTGAGTTAATTGCATGACCCCTCTCTTCAAGTTAATCCAGAGCTGCTATTCAAAGGACTGTTTGAATGGGCGCACAGTTTATACAATTGAAAAGCGTAGTGAAAGTGCGATCACTGACTGAAGATATTAATAATTTGTTTTGTTATTTACAGGAAATGCAAATTATGGCTCAAAAGAGACATTTATTTTAAATTATAAAAACAATAAATAAAAGCTTAAGAAAAGACTCGTTAACTCAATTGCAAAGGAAAGGCAACGGAAGACACGACTAATAAATAAATAAATGGAAAGCTATGGGAATCAGATTAAGTTAGGAATAGATTGTTTTGAGATATGGCTCATAGACTTGAAAAATAGCAGTTCATTAAGAGATGGAAAAGACTTTCTCTGCTTTACTCTAATCATTCAATTAATCATAAGAGTGGTAGTGATAGTAGTATTGATAGTATTAGTGATAATTTAATCATTTGATGGTACCATGATCATATTTCTTGACTGAAGCCGATCGCTGGAGAAGAGTACTTCCGTTAGTGTTTTCAGAAGTACTAAAGATATTAGACTTCATTCTGTCGACGACTCTCCTGCGGGGAGACTCAGCTTCTGGACCAAACAGACGATTCTTTGTGTCTTCCTGTCGCGATCCTCTACGACTTGATGAGGCGCTGGACGGAGGAGTACTGCACTCAGACATCGCATCGCCAAAGAAGTGGCCGTTCGTCGATCCATTGCCGTTAATGCCATTAACTGGTGTCGATGGAAGTGACGACAACGAACCCGAATCAATCGAATTTAAATCTGATCCCTCAGAGCCATTCACTCCATTGGAGACACCACCCGATCCGAATATATTACTGGATTGTCCGCCCGGAGCCTGAATCACCCTTTAATGGAAAAGAGGATCAAATCATTAGATAATTATTCATTTGGAGTAAAACTCTTTAATAGTATGTAATATATGTCTGTCTGTGACTAATACCCGAATATAACTATCGATTTATGTCTGTTCTCAATGATTCCCAGACTGTCTTCCCTCTAACTCTGAGGGAAATTAAACACCAATTGCTCCCATCGTTAGCACAACTCAAGAGTTACTCTCAATGGCTTCATGTCTGAGTTGACTAATGATGGCACAGAATAAGTATAACGCCTTCTATTAATGTTTAAGTGATTGTAAACCCATTGATCGGATCCTACACTTATGGTCGACGAAAAACGACAAAAACACATATATTTCTGTAGACAATGAGTATGTGTTGAGAAACAGATACAACTGTAGCGCAACCGAAGCCAAGGGAACGGATAATAAAAGCAATAATTTGTTTGCAAACACTTCTCTGGGGGTAAAAAATATTCTGAATTCTTGTCTCAATTGAAGTGTATCTCAAAAATAGCATTAATTGAGAGAAATTCTGTCAAATTTTTAGGGCTAATAACTATAGAGAAGTTACGCCTCATATATTTATAACCACTTCTCCACATATTTAGGATAAGTAGACCAAAAAACATTCATCCATTGAGTCATTCCTACTCTCAAAGTATTGATTAGTTATTCCAATCGATTACTGTTTTGAGGCATAAAATATTTTTGCCAAACATAGAGACAAATGTAATGTATTTATAGTAACAATGAGTAGGTTTTGGTGGAAATGGAATACTTCTTAAGACTTAAGAGTAAGAAAAATAAGTAAAATATATCTTCAAATGTATTGAAGTAATAAATAAATAAAAATCATAACTAAATATAGAGAGCAATGAATTATTGGGTTAACTCTAGATTAGCATAAAATGTGAGAAACAAATTCCAAAACTTATTTTTGAATCACTTTTAAACTGCACTTCAAATCAAAGCACAAAAATAATATCAATAATTATGTGTTTTGTAAAACGGATTTCATATTATAAAACGGATTTTATAATCAAATCAATAATTAGATTATTGACAGCAAAACAGTCCAAATGTAGGCTCAAAACAGCCAAAAGTAATACATCGAAACGAATGCTAAAAACTAATCATTTGATTGATTAACTACTGGCGAACAGTCGGTGTCTATGAAAATACTACTTCTTTTAAGCTGATGGGACACCACTTCATCAGTAGTCATCAGAGTCTTAGATAGAATTGTATAATAATGGGCGAACACACACACGTCCGACCAACTGTTCGGCTTTAGTAGTAGTGGTATTAGTATTACTGCTTTAATACAAATTGGGGTTTCGGGCGATTCCTCATCAACCTGTTTGTCCAAAGAGAGGATCCATTTGTTCACACTATTCACACGACTCAGGGCATAGTTTTAGGATATTTTGAGTAAATATCAAATTAGGATTAAAATCATCAGAAAATAAGAGATAATAAAATGAGGGAAGAGTTGTCTGTGTGTGTGTGTTGTGGTGGTCCTCAATACTGAAGGGCATAACTCCAACAACTTTTACTGAATATTTGTGTTTACAGTTTTGATTATTTGCACTGTAAGGGAGAGTGTATATCCAGTGTATTCCAGTGCCATTTGTATGTAATGTTGTGTATATTTAAAGTGAGAGCACAGCCATACAAATGAACTGATAGTTATTTTAACCAATTTAGGCGTCGGAGTCAAACAATTTTAAAGCTATTATTGTTTGAATCAAAAATATAAGACACAAGAGAGTGAGGAACAGGGAGTACACCATTCGGATCATCAACCTTTCAATGATATAGTTTGTTGCCGAGTGCTCACTGCCTGTGCGCTCTTTAGATAGTATTGAATGAATGCTAAATATATATTATATATAACTCTGTGGGCGTTGAGGTCGAGCTCTGAGAGAAAAGGAATTCTTTTCTTAGAAAACAGCAAAACATTATCTGAAGAACAGAATGAGAGGAACGATACCAAACAGAGGAGAGGAACAGACAGACAGATCAGAATGAGAGAAGTGCTGAGAAAAATGTCATTAGCATTAAGGCATCAAAAGTGCATCAATAAAACTAAAGGAACTAAAGGAACAACACCTAAAATTAAATGTGCCATTTGGTGCACCACCACATCTCAAATATAATGCCAAATACTGGGCTGGAGAGCACCTCCACCACAAAATAGAGTCTACTCTTAGGGCTGAGCCTCTCTTCTGACTCGTCATTTTGCAAATTAGTTATCTATTTCTGTCAAATGTTTTATTAAAATAATTTATAATAATTTTTAGTTTTATTTTTCAATTCTTTTATTTTATTTTAATATTTATTAACCCTTCGAATACAGTGTACTTTTTGGCCATAAAGATGGGATATTCACTCAATTTATTGAGGCTTTTAAACAATAAAATAATAATAAAATATATAAAAACTTTTTATTCAAAGAGGAAGTAATGAATAGGATTCTAATGAATGAATATTAAGGAAAAGATACAAAAAATAGTAATAAAATGAATGAAATCAAAAATCATTGACGAATCTGAACATAGAATCGTTTGGTTCATTAGTTTGTCGGTTAGACTCCACTACTAGACTTCCAAATCAACTGAATCTAATAATTTTGATTGAAGTGAACACACTTTACACGCAATCCATAGTCTGAGAGGACATGACATTTGAGTAAACATTAAACATATCGATGGCTAACGAGTGAATAGAAAGAGAGAGACTCGAGATATGAGTGAATAAGAGAGAAAAGAGACACGAAATCTAATAAAACAGAATTTATTAGTCAATCGAAGAGTGAGTTATGTATTAATAGTAATGATATGATTGGCTGACGACCAGAATAATGGCAAAATTGGATTAAAAAGTCACCAAAAATTAAACATTATTTGAGTTAACGAGCATTTGGTGCAGTCATTCATTCACTCAATTCTTTATCGCGTTTACAAACTTTATATTATGAACTGCAGAGAGAATGCATTTCCTAAATGTTTGCCTAACTTTTATGAATCACATTATTATTGATGTTTGGAAAGACATACAATAAGAGTGAGGCTGACTCTCAGAGAGTGCCTTCCAAACGACTGCCTCCGATGGTTATACCTTTTGCCACTATTTCGACCAACACTGACATAACAAGCATTAAAACTGATATACAGTCGGAAAACAAGAGTCAGAGTCAGAGTCAGAGCCAAAGTCATAGAGAAGGAGAGAGTGAGTGAAATGAAAGAATTTAATGCAAATCAGTTGGAAGGCGAGTGCCAACCAGTGCCAATCGTTCTCTCCTATTGAACAGTCGGATAGGAATTGTGTTTTTGCGTCAATTACTTTCGCACGATTCGCATCCAAATACTGATTCAAACAAACGTTAAGCCAAACGCTTTCCAATCGTTTGCAAGCAATGAGTCAATTGAACGGTGGGTTAAAAAACTAGTGGGAAAACTCTAGTTTAGTCATTCTCTGGTATAGCTCTGGTATAGCACTCAGTCAGTCAGTCAGTCGGTGCTCCACACTCTCATTTGGCACTCGAATATTGGTGTGAATGAATGAAAGGCAAACAATTGCTTTTTTCAACATTTTTTCCTCTAAGCTCTACCACTGATGTCGGGAAAGGCATTTGATTCATAACCAGCGACTCATAACATAAGAGCTAATGATAACGATCTGAAGCCCAACCATAACTCGGAGCAGAAGTTTACATACATTTTGTCATTCAATTTGAATGTTAATCACAAATAATAAATATAATGCCTTCCATTTGCTCTGTAGTTCACTGCTATGGCCTACAGTTCGTGCGAAAAAATATCCTTAAATAATATCTGAATAAATGTTATCTATTAGAGTTCAGTCAATAATTTGCCACTCATTGCATACCTGATATACCGCTATAGAGGAGGGTTATCGAGCAAAAACAATTTAATATGAAAAATGCATGAAAATAAATACTATTCATTCACCTGTTTATCAGCAAATTTATGCCCAGAATTATACTCTTCTGAATAATCGATTGGATATAATCCATGTCTTTGTAAAAAATAACAAATTTTTGGGTATAATGTATAACAATTATCTTCTAATGTTGACTGACACGACTGTTGGAGTCTGGCACAGGTGTAACCAGAGTAGATCAGATATATGGACAGTTCCATATGTGATATTAACCATCAAAATACGCGATGAATTTTAGCAAAAATCAATCCCAAATATAATGAATATTCAGAGGTTAGGGATTGTTTTGTTTGACACTAAGGCAAGTCATACCTGAGCAACATATCCTGGAGAAGAATTGCCTGGTAGTGGCCGGAGGGCAGAGATTGCACAACACATTTGGTTGCAATTTCACTCTTTCACTCAAATATATCATTAAATTTACAATTTTTCAGTTGAAAACAGATTTTTTTTAATTCTGAGAAAAAAATAATTTGTGTTCAGAAAACACTGGTTTTTGAATTACTTTCAAAAAGTGTTAGCCTTTGGCTCTTATTTATCATTATTGAGACAAATGCCATAAAAAAGCCTATATTTTAATAACAGAGTATTTCTCAGTATTTTTTTTGTTGGTCCCAAACATAAAATTATTTTCATAGTCGAGAGAAACAACTTTTAATATTCAACTCAAATGATTTTTTTCCTGTTCTTTAATATTAAACAATTGGTTCACAACAGAAACAAAATGACAACAAAATAATAATCTTATTTCAAATTAATAGAGAAAATGAGAATAACAATCAAATATCAAATATAATAACTAAAAGGAAAAATCAAATACCGGGTTTTTCTTTTAAGAATCATCAAGCTAACTTTATAGTATCAGACGCGCAGTTAAGCTAAGATTTAA
>JAQIXD010002207.1:0-11061 GCA_034699985.1 Minunthozetes semirufus | reverse complement strand
GGTCAGAACAAAGCTATACTTTGCAGGAGTGGATACAACTAATCTCGAAGAAATATTTCACAAGAAAATTACAATTAAACCAACAATTAGACCGACATTTAAAACAACAGAAGATTATGATCTTAATGACGATAGTGGTGATGGAGATGACCAAGAAGATGAAGAAGGTGATGACGAATCTGTTGAGAAAACAACTGTCGCTACGAAAGAGATAAAAACGCAGAAGATTTTGGTACAAGGACCTTTGAAAACAGAAGAGATGAGCAAAATTATAACACAAGTTTCTAATAGTAGTTTTCCCATTCAAGTCATACAATTGAATAATACAGGAAATAGTAGTGCAGAAGAACCAGTAATTGGACCTCTTGATGGTGTTATTAGACTCGGATGCGTTTTAGACAAACCTTTTCAACTTTTTAATGGCATATTATCACCAATCACAAAATTAGCTAGTTTCAATCTTAAATTGGGAGAAACTATTAATTGTAATGAAGAAACAACAACCATTACAGTTAAACCTCCAGAGAATTGAATTTAATTAGTAACTAATTAAAGTAACTTTAGATAGAACTTAATTTTTCATTAAATAAATTTAAAATTTAATGCTCTTGTTGATTTTCATTAAAAATGCTTTCCTATTAATTAATAATTGATCTTTGACATTTATAAAATTAGTTTTAAAATTTACTGGTTTTTATTGCAGGCACAGCCCATATAAGACTTATCTATTATACTTTATTATAATTTATAACTAGGCTATAATACAAGACAGGTCAGTGAAATTCAGGTATAGTCCATCTCCTGACCAGGTGTTGCCAATTATCCAGTTTTCTTTTATGTCAGACCATCACAAAGTCACTCAGTTATAGGCGAGGGATTCAATTCAACAAAAGTCAATTTTGCAAGAATTTTGTCCCCTTTTGTCGAATAATAGAAAGAAATCTTTTCAGGAATTCGTGAATATTTATTGCGTTTACCCCAAGTCTGTCCCAAAAAGAGTGTCAAGAAAATCATTGTGTCTCTCTTTTTCTCGTAACTCAAGTTTTTAAAACTGAGGATCATTTTTATGATCATTTTCTGTTAGAACCTATTGTTAGGGTTTTCTGAGTTAGTGCTAATAAATGCAAAAATATGAAAATTTTATGCCTAATTAAGTTTATTAATTTTAAAATATGTTGAATAAATGATTTTGTTTTATTTTTTAAACAAATAATTTTTGCATAAATTCACTGATTATTTAATTTTTGTTTAAATTCCAATAAATTGAATATTTTCTCAAAATTATAACAGTTTTCAGACTTTAGGCACAAATTGAGCAAAAAGTGGTAAAAAAGTTGAGAATAAAAATCAATGAAATCTATTTTTAGCTCAAAATAACGGCACGTTTTTGCCCTTCATTTGACTTTTCTTACGCAAACTTTTTTTGAGCCCCTCTTTCCTAATACTACCCTTCGAATCGATAATTCTGAGCTCTCTGATTGGCTGACGAATAAAAAGTGATGTTCCACAATCATTTTATTCTGCAAAACTGCTATCAACAGAGGACAGTATGAGTAAAGTTAGTGCTATCACACTTCCAGTGATACACAATTTACGGAGTATTTACTCAAAAAAGGTTTATCTCTCAATTTAATCAATAGAATTGACGATGTTTTCAATGCCTAACATAATTGTACCATGATAATATTGTCAATATACATTTTGTAAGTTCCAAAAAAGGTGATAGATCAATTCAGGGAATATAATGCTATTAGATAAAGTGTAACCCTATTTTTAATAGAGGCAAAGCTATTGACCTACTTTTGGTTCTCGTCAGATAGAACTCGAAAAATATTGATTCTTTGTGTTCTGTTGGAGGGAATGGCTAAGAGTAAGCAACGAATGAAAAGGTTCTATCTCATTCTGTCTCAGTTCTATCTGACGCTGAGCGGCTATAAAAGAAGGCCGCACTACTAGAGACTTCACTCTGACTGCAGTCTGAGCTCAAACTTATTTTGTTCCGTTAGTTCTCTCAAAAGTTTTATACTGAATATACAGTAGAGTACTGTCAGTACAGCGCTCTGTCTCTGTCAGCACTACTATACTCACACTCAATCACACATACACTGCATTACTACTCATACAAACAGAGCACAGGTATGAAAATACCATTGATTTTGAATTGATTTGAGAACTGATTTGAACTAATTTGTGGATTAATTTCCACTAAAACTACGAGCATTTGATGTTTCTTGTATAAAGTTAGGGCCAATTTTGGCCCTACCTATGAATGAAATGGCTTTTGACGGCACTCAAAAGCACAGTCTGTGCCGCACAGGCTATGTGTGCCGCCATTTTGTAGCGAATCTCTGCCCAATTTTTTCTCTTTTTTCCCTAAATTTTTCTTCAATTTTATGTTTTGATGACTTTTTTGTTGACTTTTCTGAAGAATTAATCCCTTTTTATATGTTTTTCAGAACCAATTGTTTGGCTAAAAGTTATGGCTTTAGTCACTTCAGAAGCCGACTATACATTGGATGCGCAGACACAGGCTATGGTAGAGGAGTTCAATAGGAATCAGGCAGAGCATAGACTGCCTGAACAGACTGACAGCACATCTGAAACCAACTTAGATGTGAGCGCAGGGATAACAGCTCCTCTCCAAGAGTCTGAGGCCAATCATTCAAAGCACAAAATCATTAAAGAGAGGTATGAGAGGAATCCCAATGAAAATGAGCCAACTTTGGAGTACAACACAGAACCTGTCGGTCCTCTGGACTTCTCTCACTTCGATAACTATGACTACCCCTATGTCACCCCTAATGGAGACATCGATATCGAGAGATTGGAGAAAGAATTAAAAGAAAGACTAATAGAAGAGGGCTGGCTCTCCGGTCCCAGAGATTGTGCTCATTCAGAGCTTATCACAACTCAAGAAGATGTCCAACAAAATCAATATTTCCCTCAAAGAAGGTCTCAGAACATCGCGAATGACACAGCGCTCGATCAGCAACAAAATACGGCCGCTCCTGACCTCACTGTAGCACAAGTAGGCCTTCAAACAGAACGCATACAATTAGAGGGTACCGCCGGTGGCTCTCTTCAAGCAAACAGCGCTCTTAATATTGGTCTGACCGGTGCTGACGACAGCGAAAGCACTAATTTAAATGACTTCATGTCTGAGATCACAAAATCGATGGAATTGGAGGACAACTACACTCAATCTCTTCAGAGAAACGCCGCTCTTTTGGATGACAACAGCAGTGATGACGACAGCGAAGACTTTAACCTAACCTTTAAAAGCGTTCACTTTTCTAATACCTTTGAAACAAATGATGCAAATGAAGAGCCAATCGCTTCAAATGAGTTGCAAAACACTAATAATAATAATGTCTTCGCTTCTGATTCTGTTGACGACCAACACATTGAACCCCAAATTCAAGTCTCGGCTCCTCTTCAGGACCTGCTGTCGAAAGTCGTGGCCTCAACTATATATCTTTCGGATCAAAGGCCTTCGACATCAGCTATAGAACCACAAGAAGAGGAACCATTAGAAGCGGGCGAACCAGAAGTTGAAGGCGGAGACCAAGAGATCAAAACGGCTTCAACTATCACTCTATGCGATCAAATACCTTCCACTTCAGCCAATAATGCAGACCTCAGTGGTGTTAATAATGAACCACAAGAGGAACCACAACCAGTAGAAGTGGAGGAAGAACCAGTTGAAGGCAGAGTAAACGAAGAGCAGGAAATCATAGCTCCCGTTGAATCTCGTAAAAGAAAAGTCGGCCGTAAATCAAATCTAGAGAAAGGAATGTCTGCAGAAGAGGCAAAAAGGAGAAAACAAGATCAGAATAAACTCTCACAACAGAGGGTAAGGGACAGAAAAAAGGCCCTAAAGAGTGGCCTCCGTCTGGTCTCCATCGGTGTAAATGATAGGATCATAACTGAGGCCCAGAGAACTTCCTTAATGACAATGTTGGTCAGACTCATTAGCGGTGAGTGTGGAGAAGATATAGAGACTCACCTCTTATGGATTCAGCAGTTGTTGGACGACCTGTCGGACGGCACCAAATAATTTATTTACGTTTCGTTTCATTTGATCTCATTTTGTAGTATAAAATGTTTATTTGATTTACTTTAGTCTCAAATATGAGAATAAATATCAAAATAATTGTTTAAAATCATTAAAAATGTATAAAATTTTCACAAAATTATTAAAAGGTTTTAAACTTTGACTAAAAGTGTACTAAAATATAGACAAACAGTCGGTTACTGAACACAACTACGGGTTTGGCTCTTATATGAGGAAAGGGTTAATACAGGCGTCCATTGAATAGCATTGCAGTCATTGAATATGACGTTGAAGTGACACACATTCAGGTGAAGCCATTTTATGGTTGTCCTCAAAAGCATACGTCACTCAATGCGCAGATCATAGGCTTATACAGTATATTCCCTATAAATTATTTCTAATTAAAGCCTTTTATTAAATTAATCAATTGATTAGAATAATAATTATCTTGCAATACAGTACTTTATTAGACCTTTCTTCTTAGATTATAGTAGATATTGGTTTAGCTCTACTTTGACTCTAAAAACTATGTTTATTAATGGAAAGTTAATAAAACTGAGGTTTGTCTGTATTTTAAAGCATCACTTTTTATTCACCAAAAATTGTGTGAAAAGATTTTGTTCTCATTTAATGTGTTTTTGTAACCAAAATTTTCTACAAAATGTATATATCATTTGAACGCATGAATGCATTTTAAGCCATTTAACTCAAAATAACTGTAAATTTTCAATAAATATCTCAAAAATAATTGTTTTTAATTTATTTTATTAATTTTCAAACTATTTTGATGTTATCTTACAAAATATCTTACAAATAATGAAGGATTAAATAAATTTTCGCTTATTTACAAAATATTTGTATATTTTCTCAATTATTTCAGGAAATTGTTATAACTTTCAGACTTTAGACAGAATTTCAAACAATTGTGAGAAAAGTGTCGAAATTGATCCCAAAATCTCATTGAAATTCAAAAGATATTCTATTTTTATCTCAAAATAATTGATCCTTTTTAGTACTTCTTCGAGATATCGCAGAAACTATGGTAAACAGTTGTCTTAAGACTCATTTCTCTAATATAAGTGTTCTGATTGGTTGACGCAAAACACTTGTCATACAATTGGTGAGCAATAGAATCGAATATCAAACGCATAGTAACAACCGTTAGAGTGACCACAATTCCCGCCATAGTTCAGATAAGGCGGATAATCCTCTAAAATGCTTATCTTTATGTCTTAATTCGAGATAAAAGATAATCCTATGAAATATTGAGTCAAATATCACACGATTCTCAAGAAAACTCAACTTTGATTATCCATATTCAGGAGGGAATGGTATTCCGGGAATATATGGGTGTATAGAGATGTGGGCACTCAATCAGAATCGATATTAAGCTGCGAAACAACTATCGAAGGACTGCTTGAAAGCATCGTTCAGAAAGTCAGACAGAATTACTAAAATCGCAGTACAGCGCAGGGAAAGAACTAATGTGTGTTTCGATCCCTGCGTTTCTAAATCTGATTCAACCAATCAGGACATCGAGATTTCAGAGCAGTCCTCACAGTCATGGGATTTGAGTCTTTCTTCACGACTCTTTCGGAGGCTATAAAAGGGACGAAACATTTGGTTCTTCATTATTTCAAATCCAAGTCTTGAGTGAATGAAGATTAAAATGAGTGAAAAACAGTTAGACATCAACTCAGAGACGGCTCTTCTCAAACAGTTTGAAAACTTTCAGTCAGTGCTCCCAATGAGTAAAGAATCAGAACTGACTGAAAACGACTCAACTTTGGCGTTCAGTCCAAAACCAACCGATACTTTGGATCTGAATCTCTTCAATGACTACGACTACGACAACGGAAATGGAGAGCTCGATGTCGACAGTTGGATGAAATTCCTGTTCAACGATATCGACAAATGCCTGTGCGGTCAGAGGGCTCTCACAGCAAATTGTCTCTCAAATCAAGAGGTGTCCACTGATAATGAGCTCAAAGAGTTTGATCTGCAGAAATGTATGGCTTCTCCTGAGCCTTCAGAACCACAACTAGACGTTGAAGAACCGATGGAATGGGAGGCTCCGCCTGATGGCTCACTTCAGACTAACAGCGCTCTTATAAATAACAGCATCGGTGGTGACGACGACGGCAGCGAAGGCTTCAATTTAAATGATTTCACGTCTGAGACAACAAAATCAAATGAATATCAGTCGCAAAACACCACAAATAATGTCTTCGATAATGACTGCGCTGACGACCAACCAATTGAAACACAAAATCAAGTCTCCGCTCCTCCTCAGGACCTGCTGTCGAAAGTCGTGGCCTCAACTTTATATCTTTCGGATCAAATGCCCTCGACTTCAGCTAATAATGTGGTCCTCAATGCTGTAAAAATAGAACCACAAGAAGAGGAACCACTAGAGGCGGGCGAACCAGAAGTTGAAGGCGGAGACGAAGACATCAAACCCCCAGTTCGTGGCCTTAAGAGGAAAGCAGGTCCGGGCCGTCCCTCACACGAAGATCAGGGCTTTACACCAGAAGAGTCAAAAAAGATAAAACTCGAACAGAATAGAGGGGCAGCACAGAGACGAAGGGACCGAATAAAGGCCGAAAAGGCTGCCATCGCTTTCATTGTGGGACCAAATAATCGAATCATAACCGAAGAAAAATACACCGCTTTTTGGACTACAATTGAAAAATTAATGACTGATGAGTTCGATGGCTCTCATGTCCCTCACCTTCAATTTCTTCAGTCGGTGTTGGAATCGCTTCCGATCGCTCACTAAACATGTCTTTCATCTCATTTGTTGTAAATAAACTCATATTTTAATTGACTTTAAATTCAATTAATAATTGAATTAAAATAAATAATTTATAATTAAAAATCAAATAATTATTAAAATTCAATAAAAATGTATAAAATTTTGTAAAAATTAATAAAAAGTTTTAAAAACTGAACAAAAGTTGTGTTTATTATTGACTCCGACTCTGAGTTCACAAAACTATTGCTTTACTTGCGTTTGATTATAGGCTTAACGGCAATGGAGTGCACTCATGGCATACGATTTTATGTCACTCCTTGTCATAGATTGCCATCTGTTGCCTCTCATTTACACTAAAATCTCTGATCAAATCAAACTGAACTATCAATTAATGAATTAATTTGCAATTTATTTAATTATCATAATTATTAACTTGCAATTTAGTCCTGTGTTAAGCCTATCATTTATTTTTGCATTGAATTTAAGTAAACAAATAATTATTAAAATGTTTGAACACTTTTTATTAATTTATAAATGAATTGTGTTTCAGAAAATCCAATGACTTTTCGATTGATTTTATGAAAAAATAATTTTAAAAATTAACCAAAAATTTTGTAAAACTTTTCATTCATTTAATAAAAATAAAATATTCCACAAAAATTCATGAAAAAATGTTCAAAAGTATTTTTCAATTTGAGTTTTGGTCATTTAATTCTCTCGAAGAACATTGATTTGACTAATTTTACTACACGTAAACTGTACTAGATTATTTGTAAAATATTGCAATACTGATTTAATATGACTACTTAATGCTAGTTATACTAGGTTAATTTTTGATGGTTGAATCATCTTGGTTAAATTCATGGATTGTAATTAAAGATAGAATATGCTGAACATTTATTAATCCAGGCACTTTTATTCAGTTCAAATCTCTTGCATTGAATAAACATAAATCCAAGGATTATCTCAAATGACGACAGAATGATCTCGATATAAGTGGTAACAATCAAATGCTGAGTGAAATATACAGATCCCATCACAATAGCCAGGGTTGACATCAGGGTAATCATCAAAATTCCGATCATATTCTCATTGAATATGAAATACAGGAATAAAAGAGTGAATAACACAATAAAAACAACAGATATTTTGATCGCAATCTCCAGAACTCTTTCAATCGGTTCTTGGATTTCATAGTCTTCTCGTTTTAAGTGTTGAAAATCCTTCTCATAATAGGGGAACAGTTTGTGTCGGCTCATATTCGAGGCATAAACAATCGCTCCGACAGTTGTGACCAAAACCAGGAAAGCCTTCACTAATTGACACCGATTTTGAAGAAAAACTTTTATTAAACTTTTAATTGAAAACATTTTTATAGACTTTTCGGTGAATTTTTCAAAAAACAATAAACTTATTCACTTTTATCACAATATACAAGTTATTTGAAAATCCCATTTTGGAAAAAATGATTTTCAAGAAAGCCTTGAACTTAAACTACTGACTGATCTGTTATTTGTGGCATTCCTTCGACACAAACATTGGATATGATTTTGTTTACTTCACATAAATTTTTAAGGATGAGTCGAAAACCAGTCATTCAATGATTACTAGTTTTAAGTGTTATTACGTTTTCTTATTCATAAACATAGGGCTGACCTACAAACGGGTGCTCTCATAGAGTCTGTGTTTATAAATTGCGTGAAAACCGGTAGTAATTTACATCATATCTCTCATACCTATTGCTCTGATGACCCGGACTTTCAGGTTTTGGTTGATTTGGAAAAATTAAAAATAAAATAATTTTGAATTTTATATTTGATAATTGCTATTTTAACTAGCTCTTGTAATTTAAATAGCTTGTTAAAATACTTATTTTAAATTGCTTGATGATTTTTATTAGTAAAAGTCAATTAGTTGATACAAATGTAGTTTTCAGACTATTTTATTCCTTTAATGAGAGTTTTTATTGAATGTTATGGTTATATCATTTGGGAAATGACTTAATTATCAAATATCGTGACTATTATTAATATTTTCAGACAACAATGTTGAGGGTCAGATGTAAATGTACTTGCTCAAAAGTTTTGAATGACACATAATTTTTACTGACTCTCTTTAATGAAACTTTTTTGTTTTTTGCAAAGTTTGGTAATTAATTGAACATGTTTATTTAATTTTCATAATTGAAAATTGAATTAATGATATGGAAGCACTCATTTTAAAAATAAGAAAATGGTTTATCTTTAGAAAAGATTACTTTTGGTTAGATGAGCTAGATGAATGACCAGCGCATTCACTATAAGGTGGTGGCGATTCTTGTATTGCTATCTGTTGGGAATATACTTGAGATGGCTGTCCAATTCTGAGTTCGGCTGGTGTTGGAAGGCTATGGAATATGACCCTGGGATCTGCTTCACTGTTTATAACAATAACTTGAGGAGAGAGTAATTGAGTTTTCTTGACGAAAAGGACCCAGAACGCGTGAACAAAGCCAGGAATAACACCAAGAAGAGTGAACATTAAATTTTTGAAGAATTCATGGTTGCATCCTTGGTCAATCAGAACAGAGAGCGGAGGAATTAGTGTCAAAACAGCTGATAAAATGATTGGTACTATTAGATCATATCCTAGAATAAATTAAAAATAATAAAACTGTTGATGGATCAATTTGAAATATTCTGCAATTTCTGAGACTCACCCATATTTTGAAAATTAATTGAATACTTATTAAAGTTATTCTAAAATTTATTTAATATTTGGAAATATTTTTTAATTACATAAAGAGTGAAATAAATCTAATAATATGAGGTTTACTATATGATAGACTTAAAATAATGACAGGATGTTTCTTGTTATATCTTGGATTAATGCCAATGAAAAGTCATTATTCCTGATTCTTTAAACAACAAACAAATAATAATGATGTAAATAAATAGTTAAATCTAGACATAATTACAAAAATCACTTTTGAAGGAATGTTATGTGAAATTTCAAATAATTTTCAAGAAAAGAACATTTCAACTCTTCTTTACAAAAATTGTAATAACTTGCAATATTATTGGGCCTTCTTATCACAATTGACCAATTATGAAGAGATGAGAGAATCCGAGCACAGGTAGGCCTATCTTCATATTTAGGATTGAGCATGCTAGATGCAATCTTCTCGAGAAATTTGCCTTCATATTTTAAATCATTTCCGCTAAAAATATTTTCTGAGCTTAAATTGAAAATTGAAAAACAAGGCGAATTAATAATTTAAATAAACAAAATTTTTACCTGTTGATGTTAAAATCGAATATATCCTGGAGAATAACCCGAGACTATAAATGTCTACGCTTTTGTTGTATTTTGCACTTGATCCATTCCCTTCATATACCTCAGGAGCCATATATCTTGGAGTTCCCTGAGCTCGAGTGTTATAAACTGTGATTAATCCATCAAATTTTGCTAAACCAAAGTCACATAACTTGAGAAATCTTCCGTTAATTGGTATTTCATTGACCAGAATATTAGCGGGTTTGAGGTCTCTATGCATTATCGGAGGATTAGATTCGTGCAGATATTGAACGCATTCCAACACCTCTTTAAACAGTTGACACGAAATGTAAAACTCGATTGAATTCATTGATTCTGATGATTCTCTTTTGAAAAAATTTGGTTTCAATTGAATAATATTTTGAAGATTATCTGAACACAACTCCATTTGAATGTAAAGACTATTGTTTTTAATCCAATAATCAAAATATTTGACCACAAAATCATTACTACATTTCGCTAATGTATTCACTTCTCTCATCAAATCATCCCTTTCTTCATGTGTTTTATCTAAATATTGAGAAAATAATAAATTAATTTTCAAATTTAGATTTTTGAATATAACTCACCATTTATACTTATTTTCTTGATTGCGCATAATTTTTTAGTTAGCTTATTTTCAGCTTTGAATACTGTTCCAAATGCTCCTGAACCAATTTTTTCTACATTTATGAATGAGTGGTAGAAACGTCCATTATACTCTGACTTATGCTATTAGAAATTTATCCTGATAAAATTTGAAGCAATTTTTTATATTTATAAATTAAATTACCTTCTCATTTGAATAAAAAAGTTTCAATTTCTTAATTAAGTTAAAGAAAATTAAAGCACAAAATATTACAAAAAATATAATCAACAAGATCAGGGGTCGATTACTGGTATAACAAAACACATGTGATAGGTGGTCAAACCAATAGTGAGGTGGGAATGGGGATAG
>JAQIXD010002206.1:0-11062 GCA_034699985.1 Minunthozetes semirufus | reverse complement strand
AATAAATAAAATAATGCAAGGTTATCTTGATTTATTTCAATTTAACCGATTCCCATTTTTTCTGCTCTCAACTTTAGGCGAATAAAACATTATTTTATTGAATAATCTATTATATGTCTGAGTTTTTGATTAGAGTTAATATATGGCCCTCTTATAAAACTTTAAGAATGTGGGAGGAAAGGCTATTTAATAGACTAAGTGGGAGGTTCTGTGAGGATCACAAATTAAATCCTCGATACAAATATCACACATTAAAGATTTGCTTTCAATACTAACAAAGGATTATCTGATAATTAAGAGCAATTTGGTAAAAATAAAATTTCTCCGACTATTGACCGACTCATTACTCATTAATCAATTTTGATTTCAATTAGAATTTCGAGATAACCTTTAGGTTAGCGATAATTAATTAACATTTTTAGCTTTCAAATAATTATTTGATTGCACGTAAACATCAATTAACATGAATTCATTCAAAGGAAATACATTGGAAACACAATTGACTAATATTTAATCCATAATTCATAACTACATTTGTGTATAATCTATAGAAATATATTCAGATTAGTTTCATCTATTCATTTGAAGTCATAATTCAACCAATAATTTAATATTTGATGTCTTCTCCGAAATGCAATAAAACAAATAATTATAATAATTTTATGTAAAAAGAGAATCGTAATGAGACTGTCGTTTCTCCCAAAAGTTCTAGGTAAATATTGCTGTATCCACATTCAATAGAGAAGCAGAATAATATTCCTGGAAGTTTCCAATTGTTGATAATATGTGTTAAACATCGATTATTTAGGTTTTCATATGACTTATAATAATAATTGAATTGCGAGACAAACAACTGTTTTGTGTATAAATTGTTTGGTAACCAATGTGTGAGAGAAACCAATTTTCTTCTGTTTATGGATTGTGTTTATGTTCTCAAGAATGACATCCAAACCCTCCGAAGCAATAATTCTAAATTACTTCTCATATGCAATGACTAACAAAACCCCCGCTATAGAAAAACAAAATTAAGTTAAGCTTATTATCTTCGTTCCTATTAAATTAACCTATAACATTTTCCCCTGTAAATCATGAAGAAAGGATTTTAAATAAACAAAAGAAGCAAAGCAAAAGTTAACTAGCATTTTAAATTTATGTAAATCACAATTTAGGGAAATAAAATTTTAAATAACTCATTACTTTGTTGCGCATTCCAAGATACATTTATTAAATATCAAGAATCTATCATATGATAGTAAAATCAATATTTTAAAAACCCGTAATTGCATTAAAGTTGAAGAAATTATAAAATTTAAAAATCCGTTAATTAAAAGAATGCACTAATAATAATTGGAAGCATTTAAGCAAGATACTCTCCAAAAATTAGACTTAGGGCTACAGTCAAGACGCAGGTGTGTCGCACAGAATAATCCCTTTAATGCTGTTATTATTGCAAACAATTGAGTGGAATGTGAACCGAAAGACTGATCATCACAAAGAAATGCCATTTAATGACATCACTATTAAGACATAAAATAGAGAGAAATAGAGTTAATTTTGCGGAAACTCTAATATAATAACAATATTTAATGCGCTGTAAAATAATTGTCATAATTATTATGAAAACAAAATTTTCAAATTAATTTATTAACAAAATAAAAAGTACCCATCAATTAGTATCATCTATTATTCTGACGGATATTTTTCAAATGTCAAAGGTATCTAATTTGAGATTTTAGATAAGAACTATCAAGGTAGGACAGTATGTATTGATAAATATTATCTTGGTATAATTCTTGATAAACCAAATTATTAATCTTAAATCCTATAAATTTGTATTATTTATTCATTCATCTTTATTAAATAAAATCAAGATTTTTATTAAAATAGTATATCAAAGAGAAGAAAATGAGCTTGAAAATTGGAAAACCTCTTGATAATAAAGAAACTAATGAATATTTGATTATCGAAATGACATTTCATACCCAACATGTAATGGGTTTCAAGCATTTAAAATATCCATAGAAAAGCATTAATAAAATAATTAAAGAAATATAATTTGGATTAACTCTCTTCAAAAACGTCATATTTTTATATACCTATCAAATAGACATCAAATTTATTTTTCAAATATTGTTTTCATTTTTGGATATAATTGTCGTCGTTATAAACCATACTATTATTTGATTGCCTTTTAGTCAAATTAGTTTCTAAGAAATGATCGGAATTGAGAAATCAAAAATAAACCATTTGTTCACCATTTGTTATTTCAGTCATTTTTTCATAAGTTTTATATTAAATAATTAAATGAAATAAAGATACTGATCAAGAAAAAAAAAGAATTAGATAACCAATTAAAAGAAATGAAATATTAGACAACCAAATGAATAGCATATAATTAATTTTTCAGTATTTATTCATTTATTCGGATTCAATATCTATGAGATGTCGTGCATTCTCCCAATATATGTATTTTTCTTAATTATAGCAAAAAAAGAGTTTTTCTTTTAATTATTTTGTCAGAAATGAACAATTTTCATGATTTTATGTCAAAATCTATTGCATTAATATCCAAATGCAATAAAAGCTCAATATTTATGTTCATATTTTGTACAGGTTTTCACAAAATTGATATCATTTTGAAAGCTAACAACTGTTTGAATTCACATAATTTTATCTTTCTCTAGTGTTTACTCTTTTATCTATTTGTAGAATGCTATTTAATACGAGGTTTCAAGTAAAATGGATTAACATATCAAGCAAGAACTTATTGGAGGCGGGCTTTTAGCTTGCATTCTCCAAATATCTATTTAAATTTTTGATAATAGTCTTCAAGATATGAAATAATCGTTTTACGATTTAATCAAATTCATACAATTAATAGAATATTTGTCTGAATCTCATAAAAATTGTAGAGAAAGAGTAAATTAAGGGTCAATGACCTAATGATAGGCTCTTTCACAAAATATATGATATACTCTTCTATTGAGCTTTCGATAGAATATAATCCACTCGGAATCCATTTGCGAGGGAGGGCTGCAAAGGTGGAACATCTTAGATATAATCCATTTGCGATGCCACCAATAGATTGCTATAAATATCAAATTAAATTGATACTTGTAAAAATAGTCGAAATTTAATATTTTTTTTTTTGTAAAAATATGTTTCATTTTATTCATATTTCAATTTCAATTTCATATTCAATTTCTGTCAAATTATATAATTATTTAAAATAAACTAAAAAAGTGAAAGATTTTTCTAATCATAAATTTATATGATTGATAGAATATTTTCAAGATAATATCAATTTTAAATTAACAAATAGAAGCACGTACACTTTCGAAACTTTTAGATAAATAATATCCATTTTTAGAATAAAATATGATTATTATTTGAAAAACTTTGAAATCGGTTTTACATAAAATATTTTTAGATCAGATATAATACTATTTTTGCTTTGAGTCACAAATATTTTAATATCGATCCAAATGTTTTTCTTTTTCCATAGACTGTCGAGTATTAAATTTTTGTTATTATTATTAATATTTTGTCATTTTTTTGAAATTCCTTAAACTTTTTTGCTGTGGAATCAATCGAAACAAAATATTTTGACCATCAGATAGAAATATTTATATATTTAGTTAGCATATTTGATCATGGTCAATAATATTGACACCTTCTTTCGAAAAGAGTGATAGGGCTTTAAAGGGGTTTCACCTCTGAAGTAGGAATACTATATATGTCAGGACTTCCTTTATAATTTGCCGTTAACCTGAAAGCAGTGGTGTCGAAGATTTTCAGCCTCACAGGTAATGTGGGATCTGAAATGTTGACCTGTTTTTTGGCTTAATTATTCTCGACGATGATCTCAGAAGTGGAAAAATTTTGACCTCCGGAGCAATTTTCTGTATTCCTCTTTGACACCACTGCTTGAAGGTGATAAAGTTGACCGAACAGATTGGGTGTGCAATAGTTCTCTATTAATATGTTCAGTATTTTCTATATTAACTGAAAAGTATGACGAAAGCAATGATACTAAACCTACTTCAGGTGTACCGCTCTTTAAAGTCCTTTACAGTTATCCAATTGAAAGAAGGTCTCAATATTGGAGATATAAATTGTTTCTTCTGATGGTAAAGGAGAAACCTGTATTTATAGGGAGTATTGAGTGCATCAATAATGATACTTGCTAATAATTTATGAAGAGTCAACCTTTTTCTCATTAATTGAATATTTGAGGAAAGGAAAAACAATCATTTCATTTGAGTTTTTCTTAGGAATTGATCTAAATTGTCTCCAATTTCAATGTCGAGACCAGTCAATGTCATGAACAGTTAAAATTAGATTGCGCACATTGCTAATACCGTGGTTGTCTAATAAACGTGATTTGGGGAAAAATCGAGCTAATCAATTTATTAAAAACATCAGTTCAACATGAGTTGAGCATCAGTTCAGTTGTTTTATTTGCTATTTTTAATTCAAATGTTGTGAAACAGCATTAATTGCATTAACATAAATACAATTTGAATTTGAATTTCAAAAACTAATTTTAAATTCACTTAAATTTGTAAATAATTCAAAATTTATGCTCATTTTTCAGAATATTCTGTCCAATGCTTTAAATTATTGTTTTTAAAGAATATTCTTTAAATTGTTATTAAGATTAGATTTTTACTTTTGCCCCTTAAAAGTCACTTTTTTGCATAACATAACACAATAGCATTATTTGATTGCATTTAAAATTAGATATTATTTTCAAATGAATTTAGTTTTCAGAAATTTTTATTTGACATTAATTTCGATAGAATTTTAAATTAATTTCAAATAAATGAAGTTTTTTTTGGGTTTGGTCTGCATTTCAGTCTATGAGTGAAATAATTAATGAGAAGTTGTTTAGAAATTCATTGATTTCTATGAGATATGAGTCTAACGAAGAGCATCGCTATCTTCAAGCGAATGGATTTGGAGGACGCAATCTCTGGCACGTGATATATCTGTTGTATATCTGTGTTGTGCTACACTTCTATGTTGTGTCTGATCAGATCTCGAATAGTTAGCTCCGGTTGGGTATAGCGATCGCAGAGCGTGGGCGACAATCCGCCGCCACTGCCTTACAATAGGTATCGCATCAGTGCTGGACATTACAGCCAATGATTCAACACAACCGACAAAACTTTTGCCGAAAGATTGGAATACTTTGTTTTGTGTCCCGAAACTCATTATAACAAATTGTCGAAGAAGTGAAAAGTCAAGCCCTCTCTCTCTTTCGCCAATCTTCAGGTGTTTTTGCTTTAAAGAGGAAGAAGTAGAAGAAGAAGAAGAAAAAGGAGATATAAATAAGATATAAAGAAGAGAAAAGAGTTATAAATTTAAAGCAAACTTTTTATCTCTCGCATTCTTTTCGCCTCTTTTTATCGAAAGCTATTTTGTTTTGACTTCGAAAACATTTTTTCCATTTATTTGTTGACTCAAATAATTTGATTTCAATTTTTGTTTTGTTTAAACTATTTATCTGATGGTGTGCTCCAACATTTAAATTCAACATTCGTGTTAAAAAACATATTAAATGCACTCCTCATACATTTGATGACCAATTTGTGAGGCGCTCCCATACAAACATCATTTATTTATCTTCTCAACTGAATTGAGTTTCAGGTGAGAAATGTACTGAAAATGACTCGAATTTCGGATCTCTTTTAAATAAATAAGGAAAGTGAGGAAAAATTCTTATAAAATAATCATAACATTTAATAATAATAATATTAATAATAAATTTGAACTTTGAATTTACGAATGGCTTCTGAGAAGCATTCTCTATAAACGATGAAAATTCTGAGATAAAGAAGAAAAGTTGGTCATAAAGTTTATCCATTTGCTGGAGACGTGAGAGTCCAACGTAGCCCTGCACAGCCCAACACTACCCAATACCGGACAAACTGTTTGCGCGTGAGTTACAAAGCGTAGGCCGATTACCATTAACTTTGAGCCGCTTTTATGTGTGTCTTCTGTCCAAAAGCCAATCGTATATAAAATTTTGAGCAAAAAAGTTAACTTTATTTGTTAGTTGTGTCTCAACAGAGCATTGGATAACGTAAGAGTAATTAATCAGAGTATATATCAGACAAAAGTCGTTCTCTTTGTTTGTGAAGACTATTAGAGGAAAAGATATTAAATATTTATTTGACTTTCATTATGAACTGAATGAAAGTTAGTTAATAATTAAAATATGAGCTCAACTTCATTTAGAGTTTTATTGATAACCAGTTTGGCATTATTGGCCATCTGTACCGGCGATGACAATGGCCAACACCAGAGCGAAGACCAATTTTTAATTTTCTCCACAGAGACGTCCCAAATGAGCGCCGATAGTTACTCTTCAACCGATAACAGAAATGAGCAAATTTTTAATAAGTTGTCACCAAATCAATTGATTTCGGGTCCATTACTCGCTCCCAAAAGTTATTTCAATTATTGGAGGCCCAGACAGAGGAGAAGGCGCTATCAGAAGCTGTCCTCTTCATTAAGGCCCCAATGGTTGGCATCGATTCAATCACATAATCAGAGAATCACTTCTAATAATAATAATAACTTAAATGAAAATAATATTAAAAACAATCATTTGTTGGACAATGAATTAAGTGATAAGAACTCAAATAGTTTATTACCACCGCGTCATACGAGACGACTACCAAAACAAACACAATCATCCAATTCAGGCACCAAATCATCAAAAAGTTCACCACAATTGTCGGCAAAGTCAGTGGCGACGGTATCACGTGGCACTCGTGGCGCCCGACAGTACGACATCCCTCAAATTGGTGAGTACATTCTCTTTAATTAAAAGATCCATTATTTTCTAATGAAAAGTATCTAGAACATTATATCAATTTCATAATATTTAATTTATGAAACAAATTTCACATAATAATTGTATATAAACTCATTGATTGTTTATTTTACACTTGAAAGACACTTTATTTTAATGAAATTTTTAGATAATTAATATATAAAACAATATAACAAATCGATAAACAAATTGTGAAAAGAAAATATTATATATATAAACTCTATCAACACACAATCCAGTATATATTATTTATCTATATGTGTGTGTGTTTATTGATTGAATGGAAAAAATGAAAAATATGTTTATTTTTATTTAATTTGTTTTATTTGTCACTCATTTTAATGATCAAAAGTTTTTACCGTTAATTAGAATCTCTTTTATATAAATGAAATGCAAATGTGTTTTAGTTTTGAGTCATTTTAGAGTCATTTCATTCAAACTCTCGTTTCTCTAATGATTTGAATATCAATGGCTTTACTCTAAGAATAAAGTTATTGTTATTTCGTCAAAAATATTCATCAGTTTCTGCGATAACAACAGGTTTCGAACATATATTTCTCCTGATTTACATCAGAAAGAAATTAAAATCAACTGTCATTCTGTGCGCTGACTCTCCTGACACCAAATTCTTTCCACGAATATTGAGAGAGAAATTGTCCTTAAAATAAGATTTTTAACGAAAAACTGATTTTAAATTCAAAAGAAAGACTAAAATACATTTCAATTCCCATTAAAACTAAACTTTTCATGTATTAGATCCGAGTGATTACCCCTACAAATGAAAAGATATTTGTCTAAAATGAGCAAAAAATAAAAATAATAGAAATAAGAAAAATATCTCAAATTTTCTTTCAGATAAAATATTTTCATTTGTTTTACTTGATTTGAAGCGGAAAATACTTTTAAGATTTTTTAGTGCAAATCACAAATCAATTTCTTTTTTCCGATAAATTCTATTCTCTATTAATAATCAGATTTTTTTGTCCATCATTTGAAAGAATTGCTTTTCATCTCTAATGAGTAAATAAAAGATAATATTTTCGGCACTAAAACTACTATTTTTAGAGATAACTCTCTTAGTCTACAAATTTATAGATCTTTAGCTGAGAGCCTAAAAATCAAGACATTAGGCAAAGGCATGTTTCTCAGGACTGTCTCTTATTTGTTTTTCGCACACATTCAGATCCTTAACAAAATATAGCCATTTGTGACCTCTTTTAGACAAAAATAGACAAAAAAAATACACACTTTTTCTCCATTTATATCTTTTTTTATTCAAGAGTGAAAAAGGAATACTCTTTGATATTTGTAGTGATGTAGTGGTGGTCTAGTGATGGGTCTAATCTTCAGATATATTTAAGATATGTTTCCGTAATGAGAGACTACTCGAAGAATAAGTATTAATTATTGATTAAAACTATTTACAGCACTCCTCCTCTGATCTCAATTGGTTGTCCATTTAGGTCTTTATCATTTCTCCAACTGAAAGACAACATTTTGTTCAATCAGTCACTATTCACTCTTTCTTTTTATGTCTGCCGGTTTCAGATTTTGTTGCCACTAGATATTGCCAAGATAATTTACCACAAAAGAGAAAATATAGATTCTGGTCATGTAAATTTTGGTTTTACTTATTCTTCTTACGTCATTTTGTTTTGACACTACACCTCACAAGCATAATGTAATGACCCCTTTCCCATCAAAAACTAAGTCCTTTACTTCTATTTATGTGATCTCTAGTTATTTTGCGTCTATGTTTCAATTGTTTTGTTATTCCCGGCCATCACTTGAATGATGTCCATTGAGAAGAGCAAAAAATTCAATTGCGTCTCGACTGGACTCAACTTCACAGACAGCGAGTGATGCAAAACATAATAAGCATTACTCTATTGTAGTGAATGACTGAATGTGAAAGACTTTAATTGTATCGAAACGATCGATATATTCATTAAGCAGTTGTCGTAACTAATAATAGACATTATATTCAAGTTATGAATCAATTTTGAAAAACTAAAATATTATATATATTTAATGGAAACTAAAAATATATATAAAAATACCAAAAACATATTTTTTGCAGAATTTGACCATAAATGACATTTCCATAGAAATGTCATAGAAATCCATTTTTGAGAAGAAAAAAAACTGGAAAACAATTTCTAATTTAGAGATGAAATGTTGGCATTTATGTCAATTCAAATTAAATATTATATGAGCATGCTTAATTTGATTTATTAGTCAAAATAGCGATTTATTTTCTAACAAAAATCTTTTATCAAAACAATTTGATTAATTAAGAGCTGAGTGGTTGAGCTTTTGTCAGTGCGATGAACAGTCGGTTCAAAGGAGTCCCGATTTCCTAAAGCCTTTAATCAAATTGAGGACAAATCAAGTGTAGGCGGCGGTGGAGGAGCTCTCGATTTACAATCATATCCTCAACTCTTCTCTCTATAAAAACCACTTTTCAAAGCCACAGCCAGTGGTTGTAATAATCAGAAACATCGCATAATATAAACCCAGAGTCTCACGGGTTGTATCTCAAGAAAAACTTCAGAATAACTGTTGTGTATACCATATACCTCCCCCGATGATTAAATATATGATTTCTTTATTATATGATGACTAAGCATGGTCACTCTATGGCAAGTTAAGATAGGATAAGATAGGATTTGAAGTTGCCATAGTTTGGTGTAATACTTCCACTTATATCTTGTGTTTATTTTTTTTATAGCATTTTGCAATTCCACAGTCAAATCAAATCCTTGGTGATTTTTTTTTTAGATAAATTCTTTAAATATTAAGAGTTGTTGAATTGAATGTACATATTATAAAATCCATACCAAGATTAATAATCACCTAGCCAGATTTATAATCATCCTTTTACTCAGGGATAGCCAAGCTCGGCCGACTCAGGCGGGGGTTTAGGGGAGGGTAAAATGGCGGATTTTGGAAAAATCTCAGGGGGGTTTTAGAGGAGGGTACAATGGCGGCCAAAATTCGCGGGAAACGGCCATTTTGTTGTAAATTACTGGTCCTACCGCAGCGTAAACGACAAATTCAGTTTAAATTGAGTTAAATATAACATAAATCCAATTAAATTAACAAAATCTATTGAAATAACGGACCATTGCTGACTTTTCCTTGAGGGGAGGTCGATTTTGGGCGATTTTTCCCCAAATTTTTCCAAAATCTCAAGGGGGTATTTCAGGATTTTTCCGACTCAGGGGGGGTTTGACCCTAAACCCCCTTGGCTATGCCTGCTTTTACTGTTCATTCTCTTATAAATATATCTAAAAATTGGAAAAAACATGTTGACTAACTAACTATGACTTGATCTATAATTTTTATCCTTAATATATTTAACATTATTATTACTTTGTTTAAAAAATCCAATGAGTGACAAATAATTACCCTGTGCAAAGCATGTGAAGAAAAAAAATGATCTGTTTTCATTTTGTTTTAACAGAATGTCCGGCAGCTGAGGACGGAATGGAACGATTTGCCTGTCCGTCACCCGATAGAATGGGAAGGTATCGCTGTATCGACGACCACGTACTCTGTGATGGTTTTATTGACTGTCCTAATGGTGAGGACGAGGATAGAATGTCATGTATGTTCTACAAAACAGTAAGTAAATAATCGATTTTCACTGCTGTGCAAAGGGTCGCCATAGAGATAGCATTGTATTCACTTAAAAACGGTTTTCATAGATACGATTTTCATTCAAATTTATCTCGATTCTATTTTCTCTGACCTATTGGTCTCTCAATGAAAGGTCATAAAAACTCATGTGTGTGCAAGAGTATCTTCATATAAAAATTATATTCGAAAATAATTTTGAATTACATTTTTTGATAATAACTCCTGAATAATGAACCATTTGAGTTTGAAATTGGAAGAGCTCGCATACCTGTGCTGTACAGTTTTTGCCATTAGAGTTTGTTTGGACTTGAATCATTAATCCTTTTATCAATTCGGTCGAAGTTCTCGATATTCAGTTTAGATTTAATGTTCAAAAATGATAAAAACTCTAATTAAAGTCCATTTTGAAGTGTATTTTCAATTTTATTCGATTTTATTAAGAGTTTTAATAATTTTTGAACAATTAGTCAAAACTGAATTTCGACAACTTTGAACAAATCAGGCATTCCCAAGGTCCGTGACTCTAGGGGGGATAAGGTATGGACTTTTAGGAAAATTTTCTCATCAAATTCTAGG
>JAQIXD010002205.1:0-11065 GCA_034699985.1 Minunthozetes semirufus | reverse complement strand
AGAGAGAGAGAGAGAGAGAATGTTGATATTGCTGGAGGGAAAGAACTTTTTCGGCAAAGCTTTCAATATGACAAATAAGTGCTCATAGCTATGATGCAGCACATTCTTTGGCACTGTTGCTGCGAACTCTCAGCCCATTAAAGGATAGCCTCTTTTTCAACATATATTTCATTTTTACACGAGTATTAAAATGCATTGAAAACCTGTGAGCACTCAACTCTTGTTATGAATCCTAAAATGAAGACATGGAATCATTACAAGCGATTAGAGTCTGTTTATTGTCCAAATGCCAACACAAACACTACAACACCATTCTCTCCGTTCAGACAATACTTAAACCAAAATTAATTTTGAACCAAAAGTTTTTTAAAAATGGTTTCAAACAAAACATTTTTCGATTATTTTTCATTTGATTTGATTCACTTATAAAGAGCAGTAATTTTCCATTTTTACGCTCAAACGGACAAAAATATTTGCACAGTCATGAATCATGGAGTGGCCTACAAGATAAATATGCAGGATGTTCATTATGCTCTTTCACGTCTTTAGAATAATTGAAAGAGCATTTAATTTACTGACAGATATGGTTCAAACTTCAAAACATTTGATATTCAATACAATATTTGAATCTATAAAAAGTATTCAATAATAATTCAAAGATTTTTGCCGGAAATCTATCAAAAGAAAAACTATTCATTCATTCAATCAAATCTTGAAAACGATTTATCGGATAAAAAAGAATTTGAATTTTTTCATAGATTTCAAATAAGATGAGAATTTCTCTCAAATCTATTCAAATATTTTAACCAAAATGACTGACATTTCAAAGGATAAGGTTTTCAAAAAAAGGAAATTATATTCAATTTTATTTGTATTTATTTTTATAGTCATTCTTCTGGCGATTTATAACCGTTGACTGGAGTGTCAACTGGAGTCTTGAATTCCTTTATTCAAAGGATCTTTTTAACAAAATATTTATTCACTTATTTATAAATATTCAGATATTATTACTATTATCGAAGCCATAAAAATATTAATCCTGTGTTATGTAATTTCCTTTCACTTTCTAAGTATTTTAAATCCTGAAACATATATTACTTATGAAATTCACATTTGTTTGAGATTTCAATCAAAAGTATTGTATTATTTGTTTCCCGAAATTTATTCCTAAATAAACTTATGTCTCGAATATAATGCAATATTTGAAAGATTATCTGATTTCTGTATATAATATCAATTTATAAATGGTTTATCTCTTATTTTACTGAACATTTCTGAAGGATTCCCACAGATTTCAAGTTTCAATAATTCAAACAAATCGGTGATACTTTCAAAATAAGTATCAAATTTAGGATTTCTCTCAAATATTCATTCAATAAAAACTTTGCGATATTTTTCGGTTTGATTTCAATTTTTAAGGAAAATGTTTCACAATTGATGTCTGAGTGATAGCTATCATTTCTCATATATTATACATGTATAAATGAGATAGGTCAGTCAGCTCGTAAAATGAAATTTGTATCAAATTTCAAATTGATATAATGCTTGTTGTCTAAAGACTTATCTCGCTTATCCTTGATTTATAATATTCTGAATGCATAGCAAATTGAAGGACGACTCAGTATTTTAGGAATGTTTTTAAATTCTTGATAAAATGTTTGATAAATTTGAAAGTTTTGATCCTTAGAAGAATTTAATTAGAACCAATTTTTTGCTTATTCTCCACATGAATGGGCTGTCAATCAGTCAAATTCAGTCAAATTTTGAAACAAAATGAAAAACAACTCACAGTCTGAAGCATTTCAGCTATTTTTTGAGCTCAAATGTTAATCAAAATTTTCTTTTGAAGAATCCTATGATTTAAAGCCATAAAAGAAATGCGAGATATCACTGATCTATCATTGATATCATACTATGAAAGCCTCTAAACATTAAAAGACATCAAAACATTTCTCAAAACATATAATTCATTAGATGTTTGAAGTTTTCTAAATATATGAATAAAAAGAGATTTAAGTTTAGATATAGTTGTGAATAGCGTTCACTAATAATAGCAATGATTATAATGCAATAAATATCATTTGCATATATTTGTTAAATGCTTTTTCGTGACAGACTGTGTAGGAGTTGAGAGCACAGGAGTGCACTTTAACCGATACCATTATAGAAGAAATATTTTTTACATTAACTCAAAATTGTTGCGCTATTAAAGTAGTGCCCATTCAAGGCTGGAATGCAGTCCAGTCTCTCTCTACACTACTTTGTGTGCAACCAAATGATGATAAAGTTTTTCCATTAAATTAATGATAATCTCTAATATCTAACAGACATTAATGAAAACGGATTTGTTCTCACTTATCATTTGGTTTTAAAAGTCTCAAATAAATTACTTAAATTACTATAAATTATTTATTTTCAATTATTTATGCGTTAGCTTTGACTTTGACTTCAAATCATTCAGATCATTGATAAGACTAACAATTAGAGCACTGCCTCCCCATTCACTGTCTTTCCCATTGACAAAATTATTGCCTAATTTGCTAAGAAAAGGCATAAAATCTGATTAATTTAGAGTTAATGAGTGTTTCACTTAACGATACATTTAATATCAATTTTATATATAAAACGCTTTAAATAGATTTTGATGCAAATCATTGCGAAGAAATGGTAAGAATAGTCACATGTTTTTAGTGATACTTTCACTGAAAAATCGATACTAACTTTGATTTTATATGATTTTGGTAATCATCACTTCAGGCAATTCGTGTTTCACTTTTGCATAACTTTACAACTCATCCGAGAGCTAAAAGAGAGGAAATACCTGTTAGAGCTTAATAAAAGCAGTGCACAGGTTTACACTATTCCGGCGGCTAATGAATTGAATCAAATTCTTTCAAAACCCGAACCAATGGTTATAATAAAAATTCATTGATTTTAAGGCACAGCCATAAAAAGCAATCAAAATATTCCCAAAACAACATTTAAGAGCAAAAGAATAACAAATAATTTAAATATAATTACAAATCAATCATTTCTGAAGTCGAGAACAATACAAACTTTTTTGCGCAAACTTTGTTCATTTGTTTTTGATTTGGTTTAACCACTAACCACTAACCACTAACCATGCTACATTTCCTACATTTACTCAAATTTTCCGATTGCATGCGTCTCAGGTGAAAATGAAAAACAAATTAGCCTCGATTGTTTTCTTTAACATGATTGATGCTTGGACTAACCCATATGAGCATGAACAAATTAGAAAACTTTCCATTAGAGATGGATGACTCAAATCAGGTTTAATTTAAGATAACAACAGCAAAGATTAATTCTCTTCCAACACGAAACTATTCTGACTGATTTTGCTAATTATGCTTCTATTTCTTTTGGGAATGGTAGGGGCGCCAAAGACAATGGCAACGGCAGCCCCTGGTTACAAAAATTATATACCCAGAATCTCTTGATTGCGATTCTGCACCGAACCTGAGATTCGGTGGATCATTGCTATCCTTAGCGTAATCGATACCCTTTTCAAATTGTTGAGGGATATAAAATGTGATAGGTCACATGTATTTAACTTTGTTTATTACAGTTTGTATAATCTTTATTAATTTGTGTTGAATTCAATGTTAATATATTTTGAAATTAACTTCACTTTTATTTATTAATGAGTTTTTAAGTGAAAATATTTTTGACAAATAATTTAAGACTTTTGTTGAAAACATTAAAATTAATGAACTGAAGAGGAATTCTGGTCCAAATCAACCAGTTTTATGGCATTCCTTTAGTGTGTGGATGGAGTGTATGAACAGTGGAATAGCAGTGACATCAGGCGATCCCAAACACAACTGAATATGGATTTATTTAAACCAATAGATGGCAAACATTGATATAAAAAGTAGGCGTAAATGAGTCCAGAATTTGATGATTTCACTCGAGTTTGTGTTGTATTCACACAAATTGTGTATAAAAATTCACAAAACATTTAATTCAATAATTAATTCATTTAATTCGTAATCAAATTAAAACCAATTGAACTGAAAATCTAAAAATATCAGCCATTGATCGAAACAAATCCGGGAGAAATCAACTGAAAAATCAAATCAAAAACAATTTAAATAGCGATCGGTTTGTGATCTGAAAAAATGGTAAGACTTTTGAATCTTTCTTTTAATTGGATTTAGTTTTGTTTGAAACCATTTATACGAAAATAGTTTATTGAATTGCAATTTCATTGTGACTATGATTTGCAGAAAAAGCAAATTTCCAATAATTTTACGCTTAATTTGAAAGGATTTTCATTAAATTAATGGAAAAATAGTTCTTTATATGAGTTTGTAATAAATGCCAACAATTTTATCAGTATTTGTGGTCTTCGTATGAATGAGAAGATTGGCTACAATTCAGTGAAAAACTTTGATTATCTGTTTATTTAGTAATCATTTCATTAAAGATAAAGTAATTAAAGTCTATTATATGCTATTAATGGGAGTTTTCGCTCAAACATCGACTCAAATAAATATTTAGATGTTTTGCCATTTTTATTGATCCCTAATATCATTGAAAATCAATTTTATTCACAAATAAAGAGTAAACTTCCGAAAGAAATGGTAAAACATCTGTTATTACCTGTTATTCGCAATTAATTACTGAAAAACATTTGTTTAATGTTTTCAAACAAAATGAGAATAACTTTGATTTAATTGATTTGTGTCTTAAGGCGGGTGCAAAGGAACGAATGGATAATTTGCCGAAAGTGAGAGACGCACAGAAAGAGTCCAGTTATGGATACGTATACGCCGTATCGGGTCCTGTCGTAACAGCAGAGAGGATGTCCGGAGCGGCGATGTATGAGTTGGTTCGTGTCGGTCACGAAGAACTGGTCGGAGAAATCATTCGTCTGGAGAGCGATATGGCAACCATTCAGGTCTATGAGGAAACCTGTGAGTCATTCCTTTCCTTTTAGTCATTGATTTTATTAATAATTTGTTTAATTGATAGCCGGTGTCACTGTTGGTGATCCTGTACTCAGGACAGGAAAGCCATTGTCTGTTGAGTTGGGACCGGGTATTATGGGCAGTATATTCGACGGAATTCAACGACCCCTTCGAGACATTCACGTAATAACAGACAGTATATACATTCCAAAAGGTGTTAATACTAATGCCCTGAATCGAGACCTCAAATGGGATTTCTTCCCGCAATACGTGAGAGTCGGCAGTCATATCACAGGAGGAGATGTCTACGGATATGTACACGAAAACACTCTCATCAAACACAAGATTCTTCTTCCGCCAAAAGCAAAGGGAACCGTCACATATATTGCAGAACCGGGCAGTTATGACTTAAATGTATTTATTAAAGATTTTATTGAATTTCCTCTAATTATTTGCACACAAATCAAGTCATAACTGGTTTGCCTTCAATTCATATAATTATGTTTTGATTGCTTTTCAAAAACGAGTTATCGCTTCAATCAATTTCTATTCAATTGACAATTGATTGCAAAATAATTACCAGTTATTCACCTTTTTATTGAAATATTAATAATTTTTTATTATTCATCGGTTTTTAGGACATTATTCTTGAGACTGAATTTGATGGCGAGAAGTCCCAGTACTCTATGCTTCAGGTATGGCCGGTCAGACAGATGAGACCCGTCACTGAGAAATTGGCAGCAAATCATCCCCTTCTCACTGGTCAGCGAGTATTGGACGCCCTATTCCCATGTGTTCAGGGCGGTACTACTGCCATTCCCGGCGCTTTCGGTTGTGGCAAAACTGTGATCTCTCAGGCTTTGTCTAAATATTCGAATTCAGACGTAATTATATACGTCGGGTGTGGAGAGAGAGGTAACGAAATGGCAGAAGTATTAAGAGATTTTCCTGAACTCACTGTCGAAGTGGACGGACAGACGGAGTCTATTATGAAGAGAACAACATTAGTTGCGAACACATCTAATATGCCGGTCGCTGCCAGAGAGGCCTCTATTTATACGGGCATTACTTTAGCCGAATATTTCCGAGACATGGGTTATAACGTCTCTATGATGGCTGACTCCACCTCTCGATGGGCTGAGGCTTTGCGTGAGATTTCTGGTCGTTTGGCTGAAATGCCCGCTGATTCTGGTTATCCCGCATACCTGAGTGCTCGGTTGGCCTCCTTCTACGAAAGAGCCGGAAGAGTCAAATGTATCGGTAATCCAGAGCGTGAGGGCAGTGTCTCTATTGTAGGGGCTGTGTCCCCACCCGGCGGTGACTTTTCAGATCCGGTCACTTCTGCGACTCTCGGTATCGTTCAGGTCTTCTGGGGTTTAGACAAAAGACTCGCACAACGAAAACATTTCCCTTCAATCAATTGGTTGATCTCTTACTCGAAATACACCCGCGCTTTGGATGAGTTCTATGACAGAAATTATCCCGAATTCGTTCCCTTTAGAACTAAGGCATGTCTACCCCTCTATCATCTGAATTGTCATTAATCTGATCTGTATTTGTGTTTAGTGTCAACAAATCCTTCAGGAAGAGGAGGATTTGTCAGAAATCGTACAATTGGTAGGAAAGGCGTCTTTGGCCGAAACCGACAAAATCACGTTAGAAGTGGCAAAACTTATAAAAGAGGATTACCTCCAACAGAACAGTTATACGCCTTACGACAGATTCTGTCCTTTCTATAAAACGGTCGGAATTTTGAGAAATATGATCACATTCTATGATTTGGCCAAACATGCCGTCGAGTCGACAGCACAGGGAGAGAATCGGATCACTTGGGGTACTATCCGAGAGGCGATGGGAGACATTCTCTATCAATTGAGTTCAATGAAATTCAAAGTAAATACAATTATTATTCTGTCCTCTTATTAATCATTACTTTGTTTGAAACCAATGTTTAGGATCCGGTAAAAGACGGCGAAACCCAAATACGTAAGGATTTTGAAGAACTCTATGAGAATATGCAGACGGCGTTCAGAAACTTAGAAGATTAGGTCAAATACATTACAATTGCATATAAATTATGAATCGATTGATAATTATTACAAATATTATAACATTTTTTATTTGTTGAGAAGTTTTTCGTTTTATTTGTTTTCATTTATTCGGAAATTATATATAAAAACAATAATTCATTCGCTTTTTAATCAATTAAAAGGAGAAATGTTTTGTTTTTAAATCTATTCAGGACTTTAAACAAGAGTTTGTTTGACAAACAACTATTAAATCTATTAAAAGAGGGTTTAATTGAATACATTTCCCGTCAATAATATGGTTCACTGCCTTCACATTAATTGTTTGTTTCGATAAAAGAATTTAAATTCAATTATAAAATGATTTCTTATTTTTTACAAAAAATAGTCAAACAATTAATTAAATTATTATTTTGTTATTTATTTACATTTAATATGTATTTAATAATTTCGAGTCATTTAATGGTTGAAATTATGAGTGATATTCATATGATATAAACAATATGTATCAGAATATACCATAGATTTCGTTATATAGAGTCTATAGGACTCTATACCTATCAATACATAATCAGTATTACTGTATAATTACATAATATTACTGTTCTTTTGCTCTAAAACTAAAAATATCTGTCATTTTGTGTCTTTATTCTGACTTTTATTCAAAGAAATACTTGTTTTTCATTCCATTTCATTCTTTTTATTCAATTGTCGGCCAAAAGTAATTATAAATTTTGTTATCTCTTATTACTTTAGGTTTCATTTGAATTGTAATTAACGACAATAATGTCTCTAATTTGTAGTCAACTACTCATCAAAATAATTCCACTTTTCTTCTCATTCTTATCATAAAATTCTGTTTCCTTTTCTGTTAAAAATGTTTTATATATTTCTCTGTTTTTTTTTTGGTTTAAAATTCAATGTTTTGACAAAATATTAAAGAATATAATTAATAGACTTGAAATGTATGAGCGATTGGTTCTGTTGGTCCATAATTAGTATGCATCTCATGAAAGGGTACAACTTATCAGTAATATTGCGGCAAATTTTCCACTCGAACCTAATCAGTAGTCCCTATACTTATGGTTATGTATTCCGTTTACGTAAAAGACGTAAAAGACTTGCTTTTATTTATTTGAACCGAAATACTGTTCGATATATCTTTGGTTTCATCAAAAGTTATCTCATTTTTTTGATAATTCAGACCAATTCTGAGCAATCAGACCAATTCAGACAACTTATTTGCATTTCTTCACTCAATCCTTCATCTGATACATGAGTTCGACAAAAAAAGACCTGAATTTTTGATTCAATGAGAATAAAAAACTCAAATTTTTCGTTGCATTAAATAAATTGAATTAATATTTTGTATAAATCAATATATTATATAAAATATGTTTTGAATTTTACTTCAAAACTGGATTTCAGCTCACATTTAGATCCCTGGAAATTCAAATTGAGAGGAGCATACATTCTTAGAAATAACATTATCTTGAATAAACAGTTTGTTGCATAACTTACAAACAGAAGTATAATATTACAAATAAATAGTATTATAAGGAATATAAGTTCGAAATAATATTTTTAGGTTTAGTTTGAGTCCGAAAACAAGTCTTTTTTGAATTATAGGTTTTTGTGAAACAGATTCTGAGACTTGAATTCAAAATTAAGGCAAAATAACTGAATCAATTGGTTCATGCAAAACATGTAATTTGATTTATAGTAAAAATATATATTCATTTTTTCTGAACAACTTTATCAATGAGAATTGAGTTTGATTAAAATTCTGTAAATGTATGTGGGAGGGAGTATAGGGAGTATTGGCATTTGAGCAAATTCAGTCTTTTGTGAAAAAAAAACGAAACTTGAATAATAAAAATAAAATAAAATATCGATAATAAAAAAGATTGAAATATATTGAATGTATTATTGAAAGGTATGATTGAGATTCCTTATAAAGTAAATGCAAACCTTATGTAGAGATTCTTAAACATTCAAAATTTACTTACATTTAAAGCAAAAGCCTTTAGGAATCAGGTGGTTATCGATCCCCAACTCTATAGTCCACTGAATTTTTCTCCGACGACTAAATGGAGCAAAAAATATTCATCGATAAAAGTAATGGTTGAACGCATTCAATACCCAACAGAAACCAATTCAAAGCAAACCATAAGAAATTTCGATCTGAAGTACACACTATTATAATATAGGAATTTGTTAGCCATCAGAGCCACTGATTTTATCGCCAGGTTTTGATGATTTCATGTCATGTTTGACTTTTATATTATAACGAACCCAAAATCAAAATTACGATTTTTCCAATGGATCCCTGAGTTATGGCATTTCAAGCAGAGCACAGATATTTGATTCGAAGGCATTTCTTTTACTGTTGTCTCTCTTACTCTCTATTTATGCAACAAATCGACAAATATCTACAAAATCATCAGTTCTTTTGAATTTTTATATCAGATATTCTTATATCGAAAAATACAAATAGAAAAATGCATTTTCAACAGAATTTAAATAATTTTTACAAAAATCTAAAACACTTTTCATATCTGAAAATATAATATAAATAATTCTTTCAAAATATAAATGTAAACAACAAAAATATTCTGGGAGATGAGCAAGGTGAAAAATCCCTTCTACAATGTATAGTGCATATGGAATATAAACTATGAACTATAAGTGTATAAATAGAGTGATTAAAAAGAATGAGGATAGAAAATTCTTGAATTAAGGTTATTCTTTCATATTTGAAAAAAGTTGAAAATACAAAGAAGATTATACCAACAAATGGATAACTCAACCGTAAAACTGCTTTTCAACTTCAAAGTGAGTTTTTTCACATTTTCTCAAATAATTGAATTGAGTCGAGTGTTGAGCCACACCTTGACTGTGAGGATATGTAAACTGAGAGCACATACCCAAACACCAGGAATATTCGGTGAATTATCAAATTTGAATTTTAATAGAATGAATGTATTCATTGGGTCAACAAATTATAATTAAGTTTGATTTTACGCTCACATCTACTCATAACTAATTTCAATATTTGTATGAATAGAGCGAACATTTATTATTATTTTTTTGCACAAAATATTGAATTCTCTGAAAATTACATATAATTTGATAAAATATTTTATTTTTATTTTCGCTTCAAATTTGTGTCAAAAGAGATAGTAATAGAAGTTATAGAAGTGTTGCCAAAACACAATCAATAATAGCTTGTATTGAATCGAATCAATCATTTAATTGGAGACAAAATAAAATTTTCAGCAACTTTTCCATCTCTACAATAAAATTTTGAAGAAATTGTCTTTAAGCCAGGGGTGTGCACAGGAGGTAAGCAACAGGGAATACAATCTAATTAAGAAATCTTCAATATTTTACTTTTTGTCCGTTTATTTTATTTTATTGTCACATTTTTCTTCGTATATTTTTTTATAAAGTTTTCTAGACCATTCTTTCTTTACCAATAAAAAGAGAGGAATTTTCATCATATGATCAATGTCAAATTTGAAATGAAATAAATTTTTCTTTAGAAATTTCTGATGAATTGCTCTGACTTTCGTTAAAAGCATTACTGAATACTGATATAGCGTTTGCTTTCGGGTAGAGATAGAGATAGTCTTCCGTTGAGTTGTAATGAGTTTTTCAGTTGAATTAAAGATTTGAAATTTCTTTAAAACGTGAATCACGTCTTCAATCACTTCCATTATTTGCAATTAGAATCGATTCAAAAGTAAACAAAAGAAAAGAAGTGAACAAAGTTTTGAATTAGTCGGACATCGAATGGAAGTGACTGCAAATGCCTGTAATGTCTGCATTGCTTCCACTTTAATGGATAGAGAAATAAGAATAACTCATATTTCGTATCCTAAATGAATCGATAATAAAAATTCTCAGTTTTAGAGTTTGAGGTAAAAGCAAAGTAAAGTAATTTCCTCACAACAAGTATAGAATTTTGAGTAAACACACAAAAAATATAGAAAATTACAGCAGAAACGGGTTTTCAAAATTCATAGAAGATTCTGATCTCTCTCTCTCTCTCTCTCTCTCTCTCTCTCTCTCTCTCTCTCTCTCTCTCTCTCTCTCTCTCTC
>JAQIXD010002204.1:0-11067 GCA_034699985.1 Minunthozetes semirufus | reverse complement strand
GAGAGAGAGAGAGAGAGAGAGAGAGAGAGAGAGAGAACAAAAAGACTGGTATAACAACAGTTTCCAAATGACTGGCCTTAGCCTCCAGTAACACCCCTTTAAACAGAGGCTTCACGTTTATAGACAGCATAAGAAACACAATACTTTTTTTCTACTTTTAAATCTAAACCTACTTATGTTTTCCTCTATTTATCGCCACTATTTTGGAAGTTCAGAATATATTTTTTTGTTTGGGTAGAAAATATCATATCTTTTAGTTCACATAAAATAGTATTTTTTGCTTTTGAGGGCCAAACAAGAGTACAGTTTAAGAGAGGAGACGAACCAAGAAAGTCGACCCAAAGAAGGCAAAAGAAAAAATTTCTTTTTATCGAAACATAAAATTTCTTTAATATTATTGATATTATTGTTATTATATAAGTCTCTCCAGATTTGGGTCTACAATAAGTCGTATAATAATAATAAATATAAGTCTAAAGTCAGGCTTCAACTAGTATTTAGAGATCCAGTTCTGAAGTGGTACTAATTATCAACATTTTCTTGTCAAAAGTCAGTCATTGTGTAGAAGAGCCAGAGCTGAGTGAGAGCGAGAAGAGGTCCAAATACTAGGGGTTGAATTTGACATATCCTCCACCCTCTCGTCTACACATTTAAGTCATACTTGTATTCAATTGCAGTCAGTTTTATAAAAGCTTTTGATATAATGCCCTAACAGTAGTGCACTTATGTTGTGCTCTTCAATTGATGGAACGATTGAATGATACGTGTGTTTAAAAGAACTGTTCAATAGGTCCTGTGCTGTTCACAGCTTCTCGAGTGCTGTTCACTTTAAGGCACAAACACTCCTTCCCAGTAATTATATTCTCGATCAGTTTGAGCTCAATATTACCTTTAATTAAACGCTAAATCACTAAAAATATTAATAAACTTTTTTTGATAACATATTTTGGAAAAACATTTCAGACATTAGACTAATATTTCGTTATTTTAATTATAACTTTTTGTATGACATAAACCGAGTGAAGGAATTACTACTCATTGAAGCGATAGTTTGGATAATTTATTTTAATGCTTAACAAAAATTAATTAATTTTCAGGATATTGTGTTAATTAGAGTTTTTTGCCTCCAATATTACCATTGAATATGGTTTGCCATCAATAGGTGCACGAGTTATGCGATAATTTCTGTCAGCGATATATAAGTTGTCTGAAGGGAAAAATGCCCATTGATTTGGTCATCGATGAAAGGGATACCAAACCTGGAGATTTGGGAGATAATAATAACAGCTCTTCCAACGGAAGTGGAGGCCCAGGCCCAGGAATGGGCGGTGCCAGCAACGGTGGGCGTGGGGGTAGTGCTGATCCCGGCCACCATTCGGATAGTGCATCGACACCCGACCATCAGGTAAGCAATCGCTTAGTTTTCCCATTAATTAACACAAATATTTGAATGCATTTGAGATCAAAAGCAAAAATGAGTTATCATTTCAAACAAATATAAAAACAAAATTAATATTTATATAAAGTAGTTGTTGTAGAGCGCAAAGCACCTGTATTTTTTGATGAATTTCTCTGCAAAACGAGAATATTATTGAATAGTTGGACAGTTGTGTGAATAGTTGTGGAAATTTACAACAATTGCCATTATTTTGTTAGTATTTCAATAGTAGTACTCATTTTAATAATATATTTTTCATTGAGTCGTTTTCTAACTCAATGTTTGTCTTTTGTGGTAAAATATTTGAATTGTTTTTCAAATTGTAAACTATGTCTGTGTCTGGAGTTTATTGGATTCAATTGAGTGACTCTTTAACTGTATTTTTATTGTTTGTCTATTTGTCACTAAAATAGATATGTATTCAAGAAAATAGTATTTCTGTGTTTACTCTTCAATATATTGTAAACCTGTGAACACATTAGGAATAGTGGAGGAGATGTTAAAAGTAGATGAGATGTGGTTTTGTTAATTCGAGTGTTTGTTACTTTACCTGTAGGTCTGTTTGGAAACACTCGAAACAATGATTTTAGCCATTCTTTGCCATTCCTTCTCCATTCGCGAGAATGTCTTATCACAAGAGTTCACAGAGAAATCAAATAAGTAGTAAAGACTGTTAAGTCTGAACAAACATTTCTATTCGATATTATTTACGATATGAGTTGTATATCAAACAAAATGTACAACTTTATGAGTGTCTCAACAATTCATAGCGTAATTCGCCTGAAATTTATTAAGATTTAGATTAGATTATAACTAATATTAATATTTTATTGAATTCCTCTTATATTAGACTCTCATCTCAGACTAGTTTTGTTATGGATTTCCAAAAGTGGAGCTCTTTTTGTATATTTAGTTCAAACGCTTTACGTATTGTATTTCTATTCAGAAAACTATTCAGAATTCTTTTCTGAGGGAATTCACGAAGAAGACGACCAAACATAAAATACGAAACATTTTCTTTTGATAGTTTTCTATCATTTCTTTACAATATTGTCAATTGTAAACAGTATTGCCTTAGTCTGGGCCAGTTGTCAGTTGAAGCCCCCCACTACTACTTCTACTACCACTACCCGAGCTCTACCCTACTCTGGTTGGGTCTCTGCTGGCTTTATATCATGAGAAAGAGTCTCAATAGACCAGTTCCTATGAAAAGTATTCCCTCCGACACCCCGTCGTGTCGATCGAGGCCTCAAACATCGCACACTAATAGTTGTGCCCAAAACAGTGCTAACATTTATTGAAAATATGTGTGACTTTTGGAGGAAATTAACTTTTTCTGAATCTATAAATATCTGTTGTATTCGACATAAAATATAATTTTAATTTAGTGTCGAAACCATCACTTTTAGAGTCAAAGATATGATAGACTCGAATATATGGCAATCATTTACTAAATATGAGATAACATTCGTATCAATAGTTGTGACACTTTTCACAGAAATCCAAAGAAAAGCTTTTTATTCGTTTTATTCGTTTGACTTTAGGCTCCGGATATTTATTACATTATGAATATTATTGCTGTTTATCAGTTGCATCAGCTGTGAACCGGTGCTGACGACCACGACCAAGACCTGCCCATTTAGACAGTGCTTTACTTACACAATATCCTGCTTTCAAAGGGAATTAATGGTCACTTGAATTGAAATTATCATTCATTGAGAAAAGCATTTGAATTGAAAGCAAAAGTATTTTGAACTGAAAGTAGATTTTAATGAGATCTGCCTTTTATTAACTGACTTCTGAGTGGTCTCTAAGATGTTTGTTGTGATCATTGGTCTGTATATCAGAATAATGTCGATCTGTTATACGGTTGAAACTGCACTTACTTTAGTCAGTCATTTATAAGCCATTTTATCTCAGGTCTGAGCGACAAAAAAGGTCTTCGCATTTGTGTTAGTATTTGGACATACATTGGGACCCAAAATACGATAACGACTTTTGTTTCTAAATAAAAGCGAAACATTAGTCTGAATGACGGCTCCATTGGCTCTTAGCGGGTGTGCAAAACACAGAACAACATAAACTCGATTTATACTCATATGAAACTCAATGATGAGTCTGTGATGCCAATGATGGTAGTGATGGCTCAGCCATTACGCTATAATGCCTACCAAATGCTCACTAACTCTGATCTGAAGCGATGGTACGATTCCTAAGAGCGATGTCTGAGCCGAGACATGTTCTGAACGATACTCTCGTTGATAACACAATCTTATGTTTCTTTCAGTACATTATATTAACTCAATAGAAGAGATCATACAAACAGACCAATTATCACAAGACTATACCATTGCGTATAAATATCTTGTTTTCACATACTATCGGCTAATACTTAACGACTAAATACTAAATATTATTGCTTTTACAACAAATGATAAGTAACTTAACTTAACTGTAATTTTTGTTTTATTCAAAAGATATTTAACTTTTTTTATCGACTAATTGTGTAAATATTTTAATCGATTTGTCGTTGAAATACTGGTCTTACATATAAATAATTATCTCTTTTTTACCATCGATTAGTTTAATGACTGCGAACTCAGTATAAGAAAATCTAATCGAAAAGAATTTATTGATAAGAATTATGGCTCATCTCTTATAATGAAATGTCAGGAATTCCCCAAATATTGTCAAATGTATTAATAAATCTAAAAATTTTACACAATTTTGTTGTGAATCTCGACTCAGGGCAGAGGCTGATGTCTAAAGCAGAAGACCAGTCGCTCAGACTATTCCTGTGCTTTATTTAAAGTTTTTTTTCTGAGGAAAAAAATTTCTAAATTTGTTTTGAAACCAACATTTTTTTCAGTGCTGGGAATTTATAATAAGTTGTGACTGTAGTGACTCTAGTGATGATGATTTCCTTCTGCCCTCAAAGAATGTTAAACTTGTTGGCAAACCTTCAAAGTCTTTGCGTTTGATTTCGGAATTTTCGTCTCTCGTTCTGCAACTGAAAGGGAAATAACTTATTGTAAATGCAGTTGACTTTCAGCTCAAGTCTTGAACTGTATTTCATTTGCGGAGATCGAGTGCACACCATAGCATACATGTGTGACAGATATAACTAATATATTGATGTCTTGTATACATTGAGAGTAAAACTCTGAACACCCATTCGTTGACATATATTTTGAGAGTTAAGGCAAAAATGGTTTAATATTATTGAGAGTATTAAACAAATGTGTGTTCGAGAAATCGATACTCAATTCAAACAGTTTTTGATTCGTTCCCAACAAATATATTCACCAAAAACTAGTGAAAACTCAGTATTGAAATCGTGTGTAAAATGTGAGCCAAACAGACATTCCTGAAAAAAATTGAGATTCGCTTCAATAGAGACTCAAATGGGAAACAAAAACTTTTTTGCCATTACTTTGACCTCAGCTCAGGACCTGATCCCCACTTTTGAAGATAATTCCAAATGAATTTAGTTTGACATTAGACTCGACTGCAAAATAAGATATGACCGATGGGTGAAGTCCTCTAAGAGAAACAGACAAACATATTCTGTGTGTCGTTTGAAACCATTATTACATTCTTTTATCCCATTATTTATTTATAAACAAAAATATAGCGAAAGAAACTCTCTTTTCTTCGTCATTATATCGGAAGAAAAGTTTAATTTTTAAAAACAAATAGAAAAGTATTTTCTCTAAAATAATAGTTAGAGAAAAATGAGTGAAAAAACTATTGAAGTGAAGTTATCTGTCATAAAAGATTAAGTCGAGTGACTCACACAACAACTGATAAAGTGCTCGAAAACTGCAGCAGAGAGAAGAAGATTGGAGAAAATAAGCGATTGTGTTTTGCCTTGAACATATCAACATATGAACAGTTGAACATTGGTTCAGCATTGAAAAGCATTGAAATTAAATGAATTCAAAAATCGAAACGCAATGAATGTATTTAAAAAAAAAGTCAATTCTCATTCACTTCTCATTCACTTCTCTTTCACTTCTCATTCATATAATTCGCTACTTTAATGGGCTTTTGCTTCTCTGGTTCTCAACTTGCAATTCAAGGCTGTTATTAAAGACTACATGTATTTATAATCAGATGCGCATATTTAATACCGGTGCAGATATTTGGTGAACACAAGTTTTTTTGCGTTCAAAATATAAGAATTGCTTCTAATATGTTATGTGTGTGGATGTGAAGCACACGTGAGGTTAGAGTTCATTCCCATGATAGACATGATATACGAATATTATATTATTTTTGCCGGTTTTCTACTCGCAATACAACTTTAATACACAGAGCAGTCATAATATACGAGGTCTAACATCAGGCCATAACTGAATATAACTCTGTTGTATGCGATGTCTACAAAAAACAAGAACAGAACAGAATAGTCGACTAAGGATTGCATTCTTTTCATCTCTCTATCTGTGAATACAATTCAATCGCAAAGTATTTATAATATAAAATGATTTTCTCTTTTTTCTGATCACTTGTAATATAGGGTCAGAAAAATAGTGGAAAGTCTTCCAGAATTAGATACAAAAATTCAAGTCTTGATGAGAGTAATCATATCTGATGCACCTTTTTTTACTTGAACTGAACCTCTCAAACAACTTCAGAGCAAAAGCCTGAGTTGGAGAGAGTAGTGAAGGCATTGCCTGTGCCAGAGCGGGACCTCAACTCTCGATAAATTGGTTGGAATAGTGATGTGTTGTTCTGTGCAAACTGTTATTACCTGATTTGAGTCACATAAAAGTTAAATGTTATGGCAATCAAAAAATATATAGCAATCAAAAGACATCTCCAGAACATCTTATGAATAGCACAGTCCAACTGCTAACCTCCTTATGTTAGTCCAGTGTGAGTGCTCTGTACGACTAGTTGTTAGGGCGTACCCTACTATTGATATAACGCAAGAAATAAGTCATTTGAAAAATCAGGTGACAAATGCTTTTGCATTGAAAACTGGAATTCAGTGATGCTATCGATTAAACCATTGATTCAGACATCGAAACAATTTATAAAAATTCTCTTTAAACGCATTAAAAGACATCATATTTTAAATCATTAGATGATATACTGCCTGAACTGCCCCTACTCTTACTCTCAACTCATAATATTATGCCATTTAACTGCTTTATTATTATCGCACCTCAAAAACCGATTGGAAAGGCTATGATTGTGAGCCCCAACTCTTGAATGCCATTTAATTTGTGTCTTTCAAAAATAAGCCTCAGAATAGCTTTTTAACTCTTTTTAATTTTTTGTTGTTGTGGTGTTCCTCTGATGTTCCTCTGGCTCTTTACTCACAATAAAAGATATAATAAGAAAATGAATGCTATAAAAGCCTATCATAATTACAAGCACTTCCTCAGAGGTTTTACGCCCAATAATTGGTAGTTTTGAAGTGAAAAAAAGTTGGGATTTGTTTTGATAGTATTCTCGAAGACCTTTTTCTCACATACTTTACAGACCAGACATTACTGTCATTGCAGTCAACGACTCTTAACTAATTTGTAGGCAAACAGTTGTTTGAGTTGTTTTGTGTTTTATTGATTGACTTTTATGTATATTATTTGTTGACTACAATTGTTTTGCGGCTCAAAAACATAGACATTTCTCACTCACTATTTCACGTATTGACTACTGGTGTCCCCCAATCGGTGTATACCTTAACGATCACCACATTTTAGTGGTGGTAATAATTTGCGGAAGTGGATGGCGTGGACTGCATGGATGGCGTGCACACACTCACCGACTCATATATGATCATCAACTTAGAGATTAGTTAAGACGCCATTCCTTGAAGAGCAGAAAAAGATCATTGAAGACCAGAACAAATAATATTATAGACATTTTTGTGTTACTTTGCTTAACAATGTTTAGCCAAACGCTATAATTTTGGTTCAGTTCGTGGTCTCAAATCATAGTCCCATAAAAAGAGGAGAAAAGGAGCGCATCATTACTATTATTTTTTCACTTTTCCTATTTGTTTCTCGTGAGACACTATTCATAAATAGCTATATTCACAGAACAGCACAAGTATTCAGTAGAGCACAGAATATCGAAGTCAATTAGAAATCCTATTACCGGTGAAATTGTGAAAAATAAAAAAAAAGTGTTATATTTATGTTATATTATATCCGAAGCAAACATTACTTAACAGAGCATTTGTTAATCGCAATCATCAGGTCTTATGATTAGTTCGGGCATTGATTCGCATATTCCTATTAATTGAGAGGAAGGCACAGACTAACGATGGAGTAGTGCTTATTCTATGAGGCATTACCTGTTTAACGATTATTTGTTATGCTCTTCTCTTTCCTGATTAATGGCAAAAAACTGATTAATTATATGCTTATATGCGACACATATTTCCACTACAACTCTGAGACTTGAATTTTGAAAGTTTCAGTGTTAAAGAGGATGGAAAAGAAGGCGTTTTGTTTATTCTTGTCATTCAAATAAGTCATCTCTAATATATTTATTATAAATTGAGATAATTTTATTAATTAATTATAGAAAATAATCAATTTTAATGGCATTTGTCGCTGAAATAACGAACAACAGTTTCTTTTCACCACAACTTTCTTAATGTTAATTATTAATCAAAAATTTTATTCTTATTATTAATTAAAAATAGTTTTCATATATTTTTATAAAAAACAAAAAAGTTTGAGAAAATAATTAGTGAATAGAAATGAACAGAAATTTTTGTTTTCGAAGTCACTTCTCAAATGTTTTTCAAAAAAATTAAACAATTAATTGATTGCCTCAACATTTGCCTCAATGTTTGCCTCAATGTATAGAAATTCATGTTTTGTTTTTGTCATTTGATTGATAGCGCCCACCCTCTCAGTCACTCAACTCATATGGAGGCCACGGTGTTCACGACGACGTTAGATCACCAGCCGGTTCTACTGGTACTCCCGGACCACTATCACAACAGCCCAGCTCACAACAGAGCACTGACAACAACAGCGAAGCGGGTAAGTGATCGACAAAATTAGCGATAATTAGCTTTGCTTTGCATAACATTTATCACATAAACAATACAAATACCAAATGAATCCTTCATTTGCACACAATTTTAGGATATTTAACAAAAAAGTCTATTGTATTGAAAATTAGATGAAATTCATTGATTCGTTCAAAAAAATATATTTAAATTTTGTGGAAAATTATCTCTAAATTAAGTGATGGGACAGACATGACTTACACTATTCGTAATCAAAGTAATCTGTATAATGGAATACGTGAGACATCCATATAATAGTAATAATATTTGTTTGAATATAATTATAAAGTCATTAATTTTGTTGAAATTTCGTCTGAATGTCAGTAAAGTCAGACTAATGTCATAAAAGATGACTGAGAAAAAGCGGACAAAAAAAATACGAGCACAGCATATAAGTGTCGCTAAAATTGTGGAGTATGTGTAGATGTTAGCCACCCATTCCTCAGAAGTGCTAATTATTATCCACGAAATTATACGAATTTTTAGATATATTTTTTCGCTCAAAAATTTAATGTGCATTTTCTGTGATCATTGGTCTCTTGGTCTGTCATCTCAAGTGTATAAGACATTAGTAGTTCACAAATATGTTTATCTGTTTTGGTCGCACAAAATCAGTGCTTATATAATCTAAATGAGTCTAAATTATTATGACTGCCATTAAGCAAATGTCACTTTCAAATGCAATTAAGTCTTAAACGTTAATGAGCTAAACGATCCACTAAATGAATGCCACACAAAACCACTCCATCCCAGGAATTTTCACTATCTTTTTGCGTCTTTCAATTAAATATGAATTTGAAAATATATTTGCAAATAATCTATCAAATTATTAGAAGTATGTCCTCTAATAGAGTGGTATAAGTGAAGAGAACAAACAATCGTATTATTATTATTATATACATTTGGCATCTCTTGGATCAGATCTTTGCATATAATCTTCAGTCATGCAAAATATTAACCGATGATATGTTAGTGCCATTAGATATCTTGTCGATGGCTCGAGCACAGGCTGACTGACGAGTCTCCTAAAGTGAAAATAAATTGCTGTTATAATAGTGTAGATCTGCTATAAATATAATACTAGACTTCACATCATTTTCACTGTTTTTTGCTCTAATAATTAGTAGTGTTTTCCCCAACAGTTTAAAACATAATAATAATCTCTTATTCAGTGATAAGAGAACGCAATTTGTCTTTTGTTCATTAAAATACATTCAGAAGAATAGTTCTGCTGAAGAATGGCTCAAAAGAAGAGAAATCCCTTTTCAAAGAAATGAATATAATATAAGAACTGAAAGAAAGAGTGTTTTTCACATTTTTTCACTATCTTTGAGAAAAACAATTTTTTGTTCTTCAAATGCTTTTAATTTTTCATTTGCTTTTGACTCGACTTTTGGTTCGACTTTATTTTTAAAGAAGAAAAAGTTGCTCAGCGAGAGGCCAGTTGTGGAGCACTGGCTATGCTATGGTGTGCAGAACTGGCTTCACGTTTAGTTAGGTTCAGTTGATTGTGCTGTTGGTTTGGTTTATGCATTGGTAGAGGAGGTTTTCACTGATGCGATCCATGCAAGCGTGCAATTCATGTCTGACAGCAAAGTCTTTTTATGTGCAAATGAGAGTCTAAAGCAAAATATGTTACACTATATATAAAAACTTCTTTTTTGAGGTGAATTCGTATACATAAGTAGTTAACTAAAAGCCTATAGGATAGGGATGGGAAAGAGATGCACAGCATGTATCGCATGTGTCTGTTTTTGGTTTGCCAAAGATGCAGGTGAAGCGCCCTAAGGCTTATTCAAGAATATTGGCTTTGGCTTTGGCTTTGCCTCTGCCTTGTCTTGGCCTCAATATTACACTCAGTATCGCATAGACTCAATGTTGTGCACACATTCTATTGCACTGGTATTAGAGGTATAAGAGATGTGACTCTCGTTTAACTACATTTTCGCATTTGTGAAAGCATTGGCCAAAGTATTTAAGAAATACACTGTTTGGGAACAGTTCATAGTGTAGTGTAATTTAAGGAACCACACGATTATTAGATGCTAATAGTAATATATCCAAACCTCGTCACAACTTTCCCCTGATTTGCATATCTTAGCAGATCTTCTGTTGAAATATAAGAGCCATTCCCCTACATTCCCATACAAACCCAGTGCAAAGGTTTCACCAGAAATAGTTTGATAATGACCTTTACCTACACTTATGAATATTGCTTTCAATAATCAATAAACAGAGTATAAACTGGTCTTCACTTAGGAATTCCTGTCTTCAGTTGATATAAGTATTACTTATAAGTCGAGAAAATAGTCTTTTTATCTCAAATTTCTTCGAAAACTATTTTAAAGTTAAGTCATATTCAGTCTTATATTCTTTATTTTACTCCAAATCCATCCATAAATTAAATTTTTTCCATATTATCACCAGTGCTATGATGTGTAGCTCAGCATAAAAGTGATGGTCTTTCCAATTTGATCCGACTCATGTCTTATCTCTTCTTAGAGAGAAAATCAAAGACTATAACGGAAGATTGACGCAATTTGACACAATAAAAGTGTTCCGATTTCAATGAAATTTTAAACATGATTAA
>JAQIXD010002203.1:0-11069 GCA_034699985.1 Minunthozetes semirufus | reverse complement strand
CACTGTGTCCACACTATCCTTATTCAAGCAAAACTTTTGGCGAATATTTTCCATATAATACGATGGACTGAATGACAAGAAAATGAGATAAAAGACAATCTTTTTATTCATTTCTGAAACACTTTTAGAAGACTTGTTTTAAAACTGTTTTCACTTGAATTCAATATCAATGAAATTCTCTAATTATGTATTGATTTGAAAGTTTCATTAAAATAGATGATAAAAAGCGAGCAACAATATGAGCAAGATCATTGTTTAAGATTTAGGAAATGTATGGCTTTTGAATCGATTAGACTTTTAATTGTGTTTTTAATTCAAAAATTTCTTCATTTGTTTCACAAAAGGTTTTGATTTACATTTTATTAAAAATCTATTTAATTATGAAATTAAGTGTTCATTAACTTTTAGTGCCAGAATGTCCAGGAAGTTGTCCTCTTTGAGATAATCGATTCTGATTCTCCCTTCCGTTCCCTATAATTTTAATTTGAGTTTTAAATACCTGTTTTAAAGGCAAATACCAATCAATTAAAAGGTTTTCATCGGAAAAATTGGAAGATTTTCTGATTTATAAACATTAATTGATTAGATATTTGTAATTAGTGACAACGAGGGAATGTCCCGCTTCGTGAAAATTCTAATATAAACATATTCCAGGTTAAACTTTGTTTAATTTTTTGAACAAGATCCTCCTCTCTCTCTGCAAAATGATAACTACTCTTGAAATAGAGGTTTGTTTGAATTTGATCAAAACTGATTTTAAGCTTCTTATAATAAATGTTTCTAGGTCATTCATTTTATTGTTTGTTAAAACCATTTTATTGACTGATTTCTGTCAATTAACTGGTAATCAAATTCTTATAAAGAGCTCAAACTTGTTTATAATACTCAGTTTGAGACGAAATCAAGTTTTTAAAGACAAAACAAAAATTATAATTCAATTCAACACATTTAATATTAATTTAATCTTATTTGCTCAATTACCCAGGCTATTTATTAAAAATCAATTACCTCTTTAAGCGCATTACTGATAAAATTGTTTTTGGTATTAAATTTAGTATTTTTGATATGCTTGATATTTTTTGTTTTAAACAAGATATTTATTAAAATTAAACTTCAACATTTTATAATGTGAATTTTGGGGTTTGACTGTACCCATATATAACATGTATACCATGCTCTTATAACACTAATTAAATTCATGTTTAGTTGTATTCTCAGGTAATTTTAGATTTAATCATAAAATTGTTTTGAATAAATTATTGAGTATTGAAAACAAGATGAGCTCTGCAGAAGAATTGATGGAAGGTATGGGCTTTTTTGCAACATGGTGATTTTTAATTTTATTTTATTCAACAGATTGTAGCGTTTTTACCGATTATGCAGTGGTTGTGGAAAACCTATCTTTTCGTTACAATAAAAGCCAATTAATTCTCAACAATTTTTGCATGAAAGTCAAAAGAGGTATGAAAATTGATCATGATTAATTTGAAAAATTTATAAATTTCTATTTTTAACCATGATACTTTGTTTTATGTAATATTAGGTGAAATATACGCACTTTTGGGCTCTAATGGTAGCGGAAAAACCACTTTATTGAAACTCATTTTAGGCAGAGGAAGGCCTGAAAAGGGAAAGATAAGTGTTCTTGGTCAAAGGCCAGGAGCTAAAAACTCTCTCATTCCTGGACCTTCTGTTGGATATATGCCACAAGAGATCGGTTTAATGACTAACTTAACAGTTGAGGAGAATTTGAGATTTTTCTCAAAACTATTTCACATAAATTGCTATCAATTTGAGGAACGGTTTGGAGTATTGACTCAATTATTCAATTTGTGTGAAAACAACAGAAGAATAGATCAGTTGAGTGCTGGACAACAAAGACTTGTATCGATGGCAGTGGCGATCATACATAGGCCTCAGCTTATTATTTTGGATGAGCCAACAGTTGGGGTCGACCCTATTATTAGGAATCGAATCTGGGCTTATTTAGAGGCCTTGTGTCAAATAAAAGGTAATCTATTTATCAAATGTTAAAATGACCTTGCTCAATTTTTTCTTCTCCAGGAAATACAGTAATAATTACTACTCATTATATCGAAGAAGCGAAGAGAGCATCGACTGTGGGTTTCATGAAATCCGGATCTATTCTCAGGCAATCAAATCCACAGAATCTGATGAATGAATACCAGTGCTCAACACTGGAAGGGGTTTACCTCAATCTATGGGAGCAAAAGGACCAAGAGCTCAATACCAAGATATCACAAAAAGACAATATTGAACCAAATTTTGTAAATTCAAAAGAGACGGACAAAAGTTCATCGAAACAAATATTAGACTTTTATCGAGTAATGGCTTTGATCTGGAAATTCAATTTGAGGTTCAAAAAAGATCCCTTGAATTTCGTCCTCTTCATGATCCTGCCCTTCATATCGATATTTTCACTTTATCTCGCTGTTGGACACACACCACATGACATTCCGGTTGCTATCTTTGCTGAAGAACCAGAGACCCATCTGCACGACCTCTTCATTGAATCAATTGATAAAAACATTCTTAATATCATTGAATACGAGACCAAAGACTTAGCCATTGATTCAATAGTTGAGGGAAAGAATACTTTCGCCATATTTTTCGAAAAGAATTTCACCGAAAGATTAGAAGAAAGGATTTTAAACCCGTTTTACACAGACGTCCTCTTCGAAGGAGGAGAAGACGGGTCATTCATTAAGCTCTATACAGACAATACCCGTCCACTGGTTTTACTCAATGGTCTCCAATATTTTGCTGAAGTTATCCAACGATTAGTGTCTAAAGTGAGCCTTTCTATGGGCATAAAATCAGATGACTTTACTCTTCCCGTGAGTATAGAACAACCTATTTATGGCTTTCATCCAATTAGTGGTCATCACTCAGAAAAGTTCAAAGCTAATTACCACTGTCTTGTGCCCGGATTTCTAATTGTGATCTTCCACTTGACATCAGTGGTCTCCTCCTGTTTTATTGTCGTTAACAACAGAAGGGACTCACATATGAGTAGATTTCTTTTCTCTGGTGGACAGCCTATCGAATTGATTGTCGCTCACTATTTATCAGTTATGGCTTACCTTCTGATTCAAGTCTTAGTTCTTCTGATGTTAGGCTCATATGTGTTAGACTTCAGACAAAAGGGCTCTTATTTTGAAGTCTATTTGTTCTGCGTTTTACAGTCATTGCAGGGATTGTCCATCGGTTTAATGATAGCCCTTCCTATCAAAGACGAGTTAACTATAATGGTATGTATTAAAGTACCATGGTGGTTTATATTTGAATTATGAGTTATAGTTATTTTGATTTTTAGACAATTGTTGCTCTACTGGTCGGCCCTTTGTATTACATTTCCGGGTTGTTTTGGCCAATAGAAGGCATTCCATCATATTTTCGAGTGTTTTCCGATTGGACACCAATTTCCAAACCAATTGAGTCTTTGCGATCAGTGATGTTAAGGGGTTGGGACTACAGACACCCCAATGTCTTAACCGGATATATTGTTAGCATATCATATACTCTTGTTATCTCAATTTTTAATCTTGTTTACTTTCATATTCAGCAAGATCCTTTTATTTAAATTTTGAAAATAAAATAAGGTTGATATATCAATTGACCTATCACATAATCACATAATCACATAATGTTCACATTTTATTTATAATAAAAGTAATGTTATCCACGAAAGTTGAATCGGAAAAAGTTCTGAAAGTCAAAGTCTTTGAGGTAAGTGACTAAGAGTACATTTCCCGCATATATCAGACAATTATAGAAAACACAAATTATAAATCCAATCATAACTCTGGCCTCTGAGAGGGAAAGCCGTCGGAACAGAATAGATCGCAAAGAATCCAACGGAAGCGCTATTGGTGTCAATTCAATCACTGCCCGAAACGCCGGTGATATGGCCTCCAAAGGCCAGATTACACCAGAAATGGTCATCAGAGGTAATACCAGTCCCACAATTACTATCTATTAATCCAAATAATGTATTAAATTATATAAAATACGAATAAATACTCACAAATACATAGACTTCATCCTTGAATATAAGAGCTGAGAGAAGACCAGTTCCGGCCCCCTCTATCCCGTGCAAGAAGACAAGAAGGTAGGACTGGAAGTATGTGTAATCAAGCGGTATATCAAACAAATAGTAATACAAAAGCGTGACTAAAATCACTTGAATTGCAATTAAGACAAACATTTCGATGATATGAACCAAAAACACTTCAATAGGTTTAACGCCCGTAACGTAAAGCCTTTCCAGTGATTTGCTCTTCACGTCTCTTATGATAGTCATCGCCGACAGTGATATCGATAGAAAATATACCACAACTATGAGAACACCTGCGGAAGGGTAGGTCTCAGAGTGGAGGAATGACCCTGGGAATATTGGCTTCGATGCGTCTATTGGCCTGCTGAGGGCCGTCGGGTGCAGACCCATCTCTGCGGCCAATCTCTTCAGGTATCTCAAAATAGAATCAACGAGGTATGTGTACCGGACAAAGATGGCCACAATTGTGTTTGAGTGGTCGGCATAGATCCGGATAATACTGTTGTTTAACACCTGATCACTCACGTCGAATGGGTTTGGGAGGCGTTCGTATATACTCGAGGAATAATTCTCGGGAAATGATAGGGCGTACATGTCTTTCCCTTTTACAACTGAATCGATGGCAGCCTCTTCTGTCTTATAAAATTCAAAAGTGATGTCTTCGGGCAAGAATTCATTAATTAATTTTTGTGCCACTCTTTGATTGTCACCGGTATAGACAGCTATTGGGATGTGTAGGGGTTTTGTGCCCACCGTATGCCTGAAGATAATTATTGAAATCAGAGGTAATATGAAGAACAATGACATCGCAAATGATTGTCTTTTGAGCCGAATAATAGTCTTTGTTATAAGAGAACCGATTCGTTGAAAATCGAGTCCATTATTGAAATTACTTTGATTAGTGTCAGCCAGCAATTGATTCGGTGGCTCAGGAGGGCCCTCTTCCTCATAAGATATATATTTGTGGTATTTTCTCTCTCTTAGCCGTTGGTAATGATTTTGACAGAGAATAAGAAAGGCCTCTTCAAGTGATTCGCAATTGAATTCAACTAACAATTCATATGGATCAGCTTGCTTCAGAAGAATGCCCGTGCTAATAAAGCCAACCATCTTTGCACCCTTTGCCTCTTCAATGTAATGGGTTGTTATCAAAACAGTCGTTCCTAATAAAGTTTGAATAATATAAAATAGTTTAGATAATAGCCTAATAATAAGTAAATGAAATTAACTAGGTGAACTGATTAAATAATCAATTAAATAGCTCACCATAATTCTTGCAGATATTTTCTAAATAGGACCAAATACGACACCTGAGTATTGAGTCCACGCCTACTGTAGGCTCATCTAAGATAAGTAGTTTTGGTCTGTGAATGATTGTGACCGCCATTGAGACCAGCCTTTGCTGACCACCACTCAGTTCGTTGAGGTTTTGGTCGAGTGATGGCAAACACAGTAATTCACCGATCAATTCAATTCTGTGATCAATTAATATCGGATTTATTTTGTAAATATTCCCAAAATATTTGAGACATTCCCTAATGGTTAAGTCAGTGAACAGTGCTATATCTTGAGGCATATAACCCACTCCAGGACCGGGAATATCAGATTGTTTATGACCCGGTTCCAGACCATACACTCTAATCCACCCATTTTTCGGTTTAATTCGGCCTAAAATCAACTTTAATAGAGTAGTCTTTCCGCAACCGTTAGAGCCTAACAGTGCGAAAATACCACCTGGGTAGAAAATTAATAATTATAGATTAGATTTTTCTTCAAATAATTTTTATTCTCAATAAATTACCTTGCTTAATTCGAACAGTGAAGTTTTTGAGAACTGACTTCTTTTTATTATAGCCAAAACTGACACTTTCAACTCGCACAGCATAATTGGCTTCCCTATCGTCAGACAAATCAATAGACGGGAATGAGTGAAAATCACCCATCATTTCCATAATGAATGTTCAAGTTTTTAATATTAATATAAATTATATCAAAGTTTATAAAAAAATAATAATCAAAAACTTATTACAAGATAAATGTTGTGAATTAATTTTTAGATTAATATAATCTTCAAATCTATTGACATTGAAATTACAAGATCAAACTTTTACTGACTTTATGTCAACCCTTGAATGCTAATTGATTTTTGACTGAATGTCACCTTTTGTTTGAATTTAATTGACTTATAAATGAATTGTTGGAACATTTCTTCCCTTTTATTGATTGTGTTTTTTTCCTGATTTACTTATTTATGTATTCATTGTGTGAATGCATTCAACCGTTAAATTGAGGCAAAAATTTATGACTTTTTTCACAACTTCTGGAAAATGCCTGAAAATTGATGGGAAAATACAATTCTCTTGGAAACCAAGAATATTCTTGTGTCGTATTTTCAGGCATTTTCTATTAATCTCGTGAGACTTGATTTGAACGCAAAAAATTATCTTTTGTTTTAATGACTTTTATTGATCTGAGTATCGATTCCTTCGTCTTATTCTTCATTTGAGTGAAAATAATATAAAATTTTAAAATCATTTGCTTTGAAGTGGAGTTTAAATTCACTTCACTCAAGACTTGGCTCTTTTTCCAGTTATTTGAATTTGGTCATTTTTTTCTGGCTGGGTTTTGTCCTCGAATTATTGACTTGATTTTTATATTTTATTTATCAGACCAATACTTCGGGGATGAAAACCACAACAGATTTTCTTCCTCAAGACTTCTCTGGAATTTTTATATGAATTTCCTCTAAAAAATATTTTTGATTTCATAACAAAAGTGTTTTTATTTCTGAAGTGAAATCAACCGAAACATCGTTTTAATGAAATGTAAATTCAATTCAAAAGAGTTATTAAATTAATTAAAACACAAACAAAAGGTGTTTAATATTTGAGGAAAATTTCATTACATTTAATAATTTTTTTTAATTCATAACAAAAAGTGATTAAAACTCAAAGAATTGAATGAAAACGTGTGAAACAATAGGACACTGGATATTGTCAGCGCTGTCGTATAGGACAGGCTGACGGCGTACCCCATCCATACAGATGTGTTTTGGTAAGTCCAACCCCTAGACATGATTGAACGCAAAGCCTCTATTGGTTTTGAAAGTGGTGTCCAATCGGCAAACACTCGAAAATAGGACGGAATGGCGTCTAACGGCCAGAAGACTCCCGACATTATCCAAACGGGAAACATGAGTGCAGACAATCCGATCTTAAGACACAAATTCAATAAGAGTTTGGTTTAGGAAATTAAAATCAATACAAACGGCAACTGATATCTCGTCGTAGAAGAGAAGGGAAACCATTAACCCGATTGACATTCCCTGCAATGACTGCAATACACAAATGGCATAAACCTCGACATAACTGCCCACTTGGCGCTCCCCAAACAGAGCGAAAGCAAAAATAAGTGTAAGAAACACTTGAACTGATACAATGACCAAGTATTGAGTGTATAATGCAATCAATACTTCAATAGGCTGACCCCCTGCCACCAAATACCTGTCCAAATGTGACTCTTTTCGGTCAAAAATTATCAGAAATGCTGAGTAAGCCATCGATATTAAATGAAGGATAGCTACCAGAGCGGCCGGAGTGAGAAGTTCGCTAAAAGTCTTCAGATTATCCATATTGTTGTTAGTTATGAAGTGCGTCCCGTAAACGGGCTCTTCTATAGTGAAGGGAAGGGCGAAAAACATAGGGTTCAGTTTAAGAGTTTTGCTGACATTTTTGATAAACTGGAGGAATGTTTCGCCCAAATAGTGGATTACATAGAGTCCGGTCACAGACTCGGAAAAGTCTGCGTACAGTTTGATGACGGAGGCGTCCAATTCCTGACCACTCATTTCAAACGGCCTCTGAAGCCGTGACTCGAGATTTCGGGTAAAGTTTTCTTCGAAAGTTATGGCAAAAACATCCCTCCCTTTGATAACTGATTCAATCGCTGACTCCTTGCTCTTGAATTGCTTGATATCGAGGTATTTCTTGTCAATAGTGTCTAAAAACAATTTTGAATGCTTTGGCACAGACTCAGCGGTATAAAATGAGACAGGTATTTTATAGGGTAAACTTCCAATTGTGGTGTGCATTGCTGTGAGTGCTATAATTGGTATTAAATTAAACAAAATCAAAAACAGGGGAAACCTTTTGGTTCTGATATAGAATTTCCAAATTAATGCAAAAATGCGATTAAAATCAATTTTCTTCTTCGAGTAATAAGTCTTTGATTGTCTTATGTCGTGATAGAGGTCTATATCTTCTGGCAGTTCTGACTCAATGTCGGCTCTCGTAGAACTTGTCCGCCGAGCTATCATTCGGTCATTTTGTTCCCATAAATAGAGGTAAACCCCTTCCAGTGTTGAGCACTGGTATTCATTCATTAAATTCTTTGGATTTGATTGTCTGAGAATAGATCCGGATTTCATGAAACCCACATTTGATGCTCTCTTCGCTTCTTCGATATAATGAGTGGTAATTATCACTGTATTTCCTAAACAAGTCTTCTTTTAATGGCATTTAAACATTGATTAACAGAATTACCGTTTTCTCGGCACAAGTCCTCCAAATAACTCCAAATACGACTCCGAAGAATAGGGTCGACACCGACTGTTGGCTCATCCATAATAATAAGCTTTGGTCTGTGTATTATAGTGACTGCCATTGAGACCAACCTCTTCTGTCCACCGCTTAACTGAGCTATTCTTCTGGTCTTTTCGGGTAAATTCAATAATTGGATCAAATGATTGATTCTGTCTTTTATTTCATTGAAATTCAAGTGAAAAATATTCGCAAAATAAATAAGCATTTCTTCGATCGTAAACTCATTGAAAAGCGCCAAATCTTGAGGCATATAACCGACACCAGGACCAGTAATATCTGATTCTTTGCTTTTTGGATCAAAACCAAATACCCGAATAGTACCAAACTCAGGCGTTAGTTGACCTAGCACCATTTTTAATAAAGTCGTCTTCACGCACCCATTTTCACCCAATAGTGCAAATATTTTACCTAGCACAATAATAAATTATAAGTTTTTACCTTTTCATTTATTATTTTTATCTATAATAGCTACTGCAATCTTACCTTTCTCAATTGTGAGGCTTAAGTTTTTGATGACCTTAACACTACTTCTATACCCGTAGTAAACGTTTTTGACATAAACTGAATTTTTGTCATTCATTTCAATAATTATTCAAAAATTGAAATAATTTTTAGGTTATCACTTGTTTTCCAAGATTTCAAATGTGACAGGTGCTTTATTTTTCTTTTTCTTTTTCAAGTGTCCAAACCTTGAGCTAACCAAGCTAATTAATGGGGGAATATTCAATAACCTCTACAAAAATATTAATCTATTGTTTATTTATAATACATTTCGTGACAAATGAAATAAAAGACTCGGAATAAGTTTTAAGAAAAAAAATCGTTGGCTTTTGTCTGACACAACGCATGATAAATGAGCTCTTATTTGAATCTTTGATCGATAATATTTGAGTTTAGGTTTAGCTAGATGATTATTATTAATGATCAATTAAAATATCCAGTTTTAAATCCTTATATTAATTACAAATTCAAGAAAATATTTATCCTTTAATAGATTGACAGTTGCATGAACATTTTGTTGATATTTTTATTGATTGACTTCGATTGAAATGTGTCTGATCTTTCACATGATTGAAATGAAAAGGAAATTCTAATTCAGAGGAGAAATCAAGTTTTCCCAATACTTTTATTTTGTTATTTTAAAGAAAGGCATGAAATTTGATCACATTATGATCATAATCATTTTTAAATTCTCAATAATTTTCAAGGGTTTATCATGGTTATCAAATTTGTAAAAAAATTAGGTGAAATACTTTCAATTTTTCGCTCTAATGAGAGCGAAAAAAACCACAAAATTAGATCTAATCTAAGACTTTGAAAGCAGTGATGGCCACAGGGGAGGTCGTTAGGGGGTTAGGCAGACAAACCCCTGGAAAATGTGAGAAGTATGACCCTCTCTGAAAATGGCGACCACCCTGCTTAAAATGATGGACACTAACCAAGTCTTAAAATTCATTGATGTTGAACCTGCTGTCGGATATGTGCACAAAGAGGCTGATCCTATGACTAACACTATTTCGCAAAATTATTTCGCATAAATTGCTATCAATTTGAGGACAGGTTTCGAGTGTTTACTCATTTATTCAATTTGTGTGTAAACAAGCGAAGAATAGAATAGTTTAGTGGTGGACAGCAATACCTCATCCCGATGGCAGTGGAGATAATAGACCTGAGCTTATTATATGGTCGACTAAATCCCGGGAACACGAATTCGGTTCAATTTGGATGATATTAGTCGTGAATATCGTATTAATGATAAAATTGATTTCAATATTAAAACTCTTTATTCGTTTTTTAAGGAAAGACAGTAATAATTACTAACAAAAGAGCCCCGACTATAGGTTCGGATCTATTCTCTAGTTTAGATTGAATTATAAATTATGAGTGAAAACAGAAATATAATAAATTTGATTCAAATTAATATTAAATTTGAAAAAAAGTAATAAAAATCTGTTTTATGTAAAACCAAAAAATGTGTATAATTTCACTCTAATTACTGGTAAAGCCATATATGTAACTCCTGTCAAAAATTATCCTCTTGCAGAACTTACAAGGTAAAAGCCACTAACATAATCCTGTTCTAATTGTCACAGATAATGTAAGTGGTATTTTATTTGTTCTAATCGGCACAGGTATGAACTGCAGAGTTGTAACCGCTTATGATTACGCACCTCAAGAAAAAAAAGTGATCAGAGCTTAGGCTCAGGCTTGAAAATTGTTGGAAAGCCTGAAAATTGAACGTCATTGATAATTTATTAGGATTGTCCTTTACTTGTGTGAGCCGGTCAATGATCAAATCATACCTTACAGTGTTTTCACACCAAAAGCCGAAAGGCTCTCTCTCTCTCTCTCTCTCTCTCTCTCTCTCTCTCTCTCTCTCTCTCTCTCTC
>JAQIXD010002202.1:0-11071 GCA_034699985.1 Minunthozetes semirufus | reverse complement strand
CTCTCTCTCTCTCTCTCTCTCTCTCTCTCTCTCTCTCTCTCTCTCTCTCTCTCTCTCTCTCTCTCAAATAGTGACCAAAATTTAGTTGAAAACACATTAGTTTGAGAGAGAATCGAGACATATCGTGCAATTGGTCTGACCCCACAAAATATATTAATGTGAGGTCTGCTTTCGTGACTCTCTTTTCTTCTAAAATTTGATTCTTCATTGAAAATACACTTTCTATCTTTTATTCCATTTTTTTTTGTATTTTAGGTTTTATTTCAGATAAAATTATAGTTTATATTAATTTAATAATTTGTTTAAATGATTTAATGTTTAAAATAAAAAATTTAAAAATTCTCATTAAAAAGAACTATAGAAAAGAAGACTTTTTGCGCAAAACAATAAACAAGTTAAAAGTAATAATAGGAAAGAGACCCGCATTAGTCGATTAGAATTATCAAAATTTTTAACTGTTTTTTGTTTTGAAAAAAGTGTGAAAATTGCTGTTAAATGGTTTAACGGGAGTTTTCTGTACAAATCAAAATCAAATTACATTTGAATTACATATAAGAAAATAGAAAAGAAAATTGTAGTCTTCTTATAACAACTTATTTAACATCTAATTTATTATGGGATAAACAATAGTATATTATTTTTAAATTAAAAGTCTGCAGACTTTCGAGACTTTTCGCGATACTTTTGCATGTCTTAAGTTTTGCAGTGAAATGAGTGCTCTTTTTATTTCATAATACTTTAGAAGTCATTAAAAGAGTTTTGCTTTGAGCCAAATTAGATGTCCTGATGCCAGACACGAGCCAAGAGCACAGTCATAAGATGTTCGCATATTATACTATCGTCGCACGAAAGCTAAGAAACTTTCCGTTTCGGTGAACAGTCTTATTGATAGCTTCGGTGACCATTCGTTGAAGTGCTCTAATGTTGCATAAGATATGGTTGACTGCAAACACTGTTTTCTTTAGCACTTAAGAAGTAAAGTATATTAATAATTAAATGACTCAAAATGTTTATCGTATAATAATCTAAATTATTTAATTGAATTTCGTGTCATTTTTTCAAAACAATTATCACTGAATTCCCAGAATTTCAAACCATTTTTAAAGTGTTTTAAATCATCTGAAAACTCATTAAATCAGTTCAAAGGGTTCAGTAAAAGTTATTCTCACTTTAATTTGACTCATCTCTAATGATTTCTCAAGAATATCTCATAAATATTGAATATAAGTTAATATTAAAATCTGTAAGAAAGATAAACTTCTATGAATTTGTTTATAAAGTATTGCGATCAAAATTTATCTCTATTTAATCATTTTCTATAGAAAGTTGTTTTTCTTATTTGAATTCTAGATATGACACACTTATGGCCTTATATTAAGATTTGTGACAATTAAAAGACAATTATATTTTTAAAAACACATAAAATTAAATAACATCTGCTTTGAGATGATTTTAATGATAAAAACTCATTTGAAATTTGATGGAAATGTAAGACTTATAACTGATTTAGAGGACAATTGAAATAATTTTTATCGGAAATCCAAATGAAATGCTTTCAGGTAATCATGGAATATTTTAAATAATACTTCTTCAGATGAAATAATTAAAGTTTCTGAATATATGAATCTTTTTACTTTAAATGACATATCAGAGTCAGATTCAGAGTCTTGAGAAACAGTTTGCTGTGAAGTGGAAACAATTCAATTGCATTTAAAATGTAAATTTCAATAAACAAGGGGTCGACTGAATAGCAATAATAGGATAAGGAAGAAATAATAATTGTCTCGAGAAGTTTTGTTGTGCTCATGGCTTATGGCTATTTCCGTTTGAATCGATACACCCCGACATCCTTTACAATTCGGGCACTGGTTTCGTGCGCTATACTCCACTTCCTGTCTTATTAGTGAATGAATACTTACTTAAATAGTGTTGAACTCAATTACAGGCCTTTGGTTTTAAATGTTTTGAAAACATCTATTTTATAATTTTTCGGATATCCCTTCCTATAAATAATTCGTATAAATCAACTCTTTTTTAAAGTTTTTTTTATATTTGAGATTTTTTATATGTTTTTATATTTCTAAAATAATTTTTCTTGGAGTAAAGATTTGTACTTTTCTTTTATTAACCAATACTTGAATAAAGAATGAGAACAAAATAATTAAATGAAAAATTTTACTTAAGAATATGAATTAAGTCAATAGATGCTGAATTTGTAAAATTATAAGAAGAAGAGCGCAGACAGAAGTGGCGGCAGAGGAGTAGAGTGTAGTGTCGGACAGATCTCTGTTTGCAATTTAGCTGAAAATAAAAAAGTGGAATAAAAGTGAGAGTGAAGTGAAGTGACCTTGAATTAGCAGTAATCGCTCGGTTCGGCATCTATTGTCCATTTAATTGGCTCAGTGTATGTCAATAAGATTTTTGAACCAGAATTCTGACAAATGTATATTCACTGTTGGTATGGCCGGTGCTCTGGTGTTCCTCTTGTAATAACTTATGATAGGCTTATGAATGACTCATTTTTAGTTAACAATAGATTTTGAAAAACACAACAAATTGTTTTCTTCTATTTCTAGCGGAAGAGATTTTTTGAGCCGAAGACCGATAGCCTAACGCTGCCAACAGAGCCAACTGTGCCTCAGAGTAGGCCTTTTATGTGTTATAGCTTTGTATTTCTCCGAATGCCATTCATCAAAATGACTATTTATGACGGTTTCATATATTACAATACCTGTAGTGGACATCCATACAACAAACTCATTAGGGAGTGAATGACCACTAGAATAGACCTTAAGCTCCGAAGAGAGTCGATAATGAAAAAGTTGAGACCAAACATATGAATATTTATTGAGTCATTTGTATGCCATCAATATTCCTCTCAATTCCAGTCCACTCCAATGGCTAATTGTTTGCCATTCTATTGAAAAAATTTGAATTTTGAGCACTTCTTTACTTTACTTTCACTTTTTATGATTCATAACTTAATGGGCTGTCCTCTCAATAATACAAAACCATTACAAAGATGTTGTTTTGTTTTTGTTTCTGTTTTCTTCCAAAAACTTAATTAATTTTTCAATTTAAGAGTATTTTTGAAAAATGGTTTTTTTCTTAAAAGTTGATGTCTTTGGATATATTCCTGAGTTATCCAAAGTTTGTGCCATCTCTTGCACTTCACTCTTGATATATTGCGTTTTGAATTTTGAGAAGTTAGAGAAAGGGTTGACTTTTGATTTATTGAAGACTTACTTAAATTAAAACATCAAAAACGAGTCATAACTGAATGTATTGTCGATGAGATCTCACTTAAATTCTTAATTTCATAGAATGAATGAAAGGAATGATTTATAGCAACAAAAATAATGGAAACTATTTTTTTCAATAAAAAATCAATTATTATTCAATTGAAAGAAGTCTTGAGTTTAAGAATAAAAGTTTGTTATTTATATTCTCTAACGAATTGACAAAACATTCAATTGATGTCTAGAATTGTATTAAAAAAATTATTCTTGAATTTGGTTTACAATAGAGTATGAGATCCTATAAGAATACAATCCATGAATCGGCTCCTCATATACGGAGGCGACGTTGCCTTCGGGCTAAAGCGCGTGGATTGGGTCGGGTCTCCGCCTTGTTATCTGACAAGATAATGATGAGAAGGCTCTGCGCTTCGTCTGCAATGGTGGAGCTTTGCTGCCATATAAAAGCTGAGACTCTAAGGTCCAGTTCACACAACTGCCAGAACAAGTGCCTCAACAAACGCCAGTGCCGTTCAGTGCCATCAACTATGTTGACTCCTATGCTCTCTAATTGAATTGAATTATCTATAATTTGTTTGCGAATAACTCAAAGAAATTCACTATTTTTTTTGATCGGAAATGAATAAAAATATTTGTTATTCAAATAATTCCTTTTGTTTTGTTAACCAAAACGACAAAGAAATGAATGCAATCGACTTAATGAACATCCAGTCATTTAAGACAAGTTTGGAGAACATGGTCTCCCCATCAAATCCATATTCCGTTTCATCAAACGATGATTTTTCTTGTAGTTCGCCATCAAATGATTCAATGGATTTGAATAATCGAAACATTTTGAGTACAAACACCTCTTTCTCAACGAAATCCTTCGAAGAAAGCAGCGATCAAATGACATATTCTTCGAGTAATGAATCGAATGAATCAATTATTAAAATCACCGAAAAGAAAACCAGAAGAAAACGTGCAAAGAATTCATCGAAGGATTCATCTAAAAATGGTGGCCCACAGGTTCTCAAGAAGCGACGAATAGCCGCAAACGCAAGAGAGAGGAAACGAATGCTTTCTTTGAACATTGCTTTCGATAAACTGAGAGAAGTCGTCCCATCAATTGGTGGTGACTCCAAACTATCCAAATATGAAACTTTACAAATGGCTCAGCACTATATCATGGCTCTCAACGAACTTTTAATTAAAGGTTAATTCAATATTACTGTAAATTATATGATTTGTTGAGCCGTTTATTAATCATTTATTATCTTCTTTGTAAAACTTCATTAATTTATTTTTACACATTCCTATGATTCAAAATCTTGATTGACCATGTTAAACTTTACATATTTAAATCAATAGAAAATGTTTTCCAATTTTTATAATAATTACTTATATTTAATTAAATGTAAATAAATAACTTATTTGTCAAATATTTCTGTTTATAAACATCGGAATCGCAATAAAATATCATTGAATTAAATTTTGTCACTTCTTTCGTCAAAATTAACTAATTTTAAGATTTAAATCGATTTTTAAAATTAAATTCACTAAAAATTCTGACTTTTTTGAAGATTAGCTCAAATGTTGAATATATTTGAGATTGAATTTGATCTCAAAATAATTTTCAATGTATTTCAATGAGATTAAAATTAGTCTAACTTTGTATAGGAATGGAATAAATGAGTTCATTACTTGTGATGTGCTTTACATTCAAATCTCAAAATAAAATTGAATAAAGAATTGGGAGTCTATAAACAGTCTATACCTCTATACAGAAGTCAATACAAAACTATCAAAAGGAAGAAATATTTTCTTTTATTGACTGAAAATTACTGATTTTTCTCTCATTTTGAAGCCTTCTTTCGAAATAATAAGCTTTCATTCGCAGTATTTTATAAAATAATAGTCAGAAAAGAGATTTTTCTTTGGATTCATCTGTTGATAGATTTATTCATTGTTTGGTCCAATCGTTAGCGAGGAATGCATTACTTTCCACTACTTTCCACGTTTTTATGGTCAGAGTTATCAGAGCTCCGGTTTGCTCACTGATTGAACATTCATTGACTCAATTGATGCCACAATACTGTAAAGTACTGACTGCCTGTATATTACATGAGCCGAAGTTGGAGTCAAAAGTGATGGCTCCCAATAATCACTTCTTTTGTAATAACCGATCAGTTTTTGGAAGACTAAGAATGCTTTTTAAGACTGACCTTCACTCAGGTTATGTTCTCTATATGTGTTTCTCATAGTTAACTCTGTTTTGAGAATATATGCGATTCTTACAGATTTTATGCGTTCCTTTACTTTGGTTGAAAAAAATGAATATTTTCTGTAAAAACATTGATTTCTGTTCTTTTGAATCACTATTTGTGTAAAGAATTCGTGTAATTATCTCAACATTAGATGTGATTGTATTTTGATGGGTAGTTCTTCTTTTCTCGTATCTGAGCGGTTCTGGCATTGAGTTGTGTTAACACACATTCATTGTAGTTATCGATAGTGAAAGTGAGGTAAAAGTGAATTCTCCGGAGCGACTGATTTTGACTACTTTTAAAACTACTGTAAAATGCAATCACGCCTTAGTGTTATAGAAGGGAGTGATGCCGACCCACAACCGCCACTCTATTTAATTGTTATCTGTTCCACTAAGACAAGAATATTCCATTACTTGGCGGCCAAATATAGTTAATCAGTATTGGAATCAATGACATGAAGTCTTTTTCCAAGGTTTACCAAAATCTAAACGATTCCCCAAAACTGATAACTTTTTAGATGTAATCGTTTTCTCTATTCTTTCCATAAAACTGTTTTACTGTTTAGTGTTTTCTCTCTTATTAACGAAGAAAATACAACTGATTTGGGTTTGAGTTCATTGATTCAAAACAATTACTATATTTCAAGTCTCAAACATTCAGATAATGAATGAGTGATTCTTTGAAGAAATAATTCATTTGCCAAACAAGTCATCACTCATTAGATATGTTGTCGTTATTAGAAAACTATGTTTACTCAAAGATTGATCGCTCAAAACAAACGGTTTATAACTCGCAAAAGGATAATAACTTAATCATAATTTACTACTGATTTGAAAGTCAATCAAATGATAGCTTCAAACTTGAAATATGAAGCGCTGTCACCATTTGATTCTTAACTACCATTTGTATAACAATCTGTGAAATTTGATTAACTCTTCACAGGGCTGTCAAATAGTTTGAGTCTAAGGACTACTTATTCTTATTATAAATACTCTTCTTATTTGAAAAATGTTTTATATTTGAATGTTTGGCAAACATTCGGACAGAACTCTCTCTTCTTTGGTACACAATTAGGGCGATATGTATTTCAATCATAGTTAAGATGAAAACTAATAATTATGTGTACAGTTGTTGGTGTTGTGGAGACACTGCCAGACACTCCTGTTTTTACAACTCTTTAGTTAAGAAAACAAAAATATTTCCTAAAAAATGTTGTCAATAGTCAGTCAGTAATTGGAAGGAATGGAGCGAAGAGCGACTCATTTAAACGATTTGTTAAAATTTTCATATTTTCTGCGAAAGGCCATTAGCCTCGAGCATAATCACCAATAAGTTCTAATACATCAATAGATGGTTCGACTGTTGGCCACTGAGTCACGAAATGTGTATTGAAATGGGTTCGCGTTGACGGCAATAGCGGTTCACAACATCACAATTGCTTCAGTCTAATGGCTCTAACGATTGCATGATTCCAGTTATCGGCGCTCTTTTGGGGCACAATCGCTACTAAATAATTTGATGGACAGTCTCTCCGCACTTCACACTTATAGCACTGCAATCAACTCCTCATTAAGACTGAACACTAAGTTATTCTTAAATAAAGTGAATTCAAGACATTATTCAGTTATTCAGTGATAGCTTTGTTTCTGTTTTGCTTTAATAATAATAAGTTAAAGTGTTTTCTCGAAAATATTATAATACAAGTAATTGAAACCCACAGACAGTCTGATAAGTCGTGCCAAACAGCCATTCAGACCCATTCCTCTCCAGTTATTCACAATAAATGATAGACTTTGGATAAATCGCGGGTTCACTCAAAATGATGCCAATTGTGTGAATACCTTGAGTGCAGACTTACGCCACTAAATGCTAGAAAATCCCTTCTTTTCTAATAATTAGAGCTAACTTTTGATCACACCTTAGATCCTGTTATAGAATACTTTTTAACTCATTGTCTGATCACTGTCTGTCTTAAAGACTGAAAAATTACAAATTTTGCAAAAAATAAATTGTGATTTAAAAATTAAAGTCGACATCAAAACAATGAGGCATTGATTCCCAGAACCAATTTTTTTGCGCAAAACATTTCTAAATTAATGCTAAAATGCGTGACTAAAGTGAGAAAATATGTTTTTCTGAGTAAAGCCCAGTATTTTGACACTCAGTCTCAGCCTTATATAATGTTTTGGATTATATTCTTAATTGGAGTGTCAGAGAAGTGTCTAAAAGTTAATCAAAACATTTTAATGGTTATAACAATGTTGTGATTCTTGAGTTATTTTTGTGGAAATATTCAAAAAACTATATTCAAAACCAATTGAGTTCAACGACCATATGATAGGAACAAACCATTTAGTTCTTGAGATGGAAGCAAATACATTGACCAGAAGTTAAGCCTATATTCTATTGGATGTTAAGCACTAAATATGCAAACGTATAGTAATTTTGTAAATTTATTAGTAATTTGTTGGACATAAGCAACCCATTGGTGAACAATACATAATTGTCTTACAGGCGGTTCACTTACGGCTGATTATTAACTAAGATATACAACTCATGTAAAGCACCTCTGCTTTCATTTGTGCCGATAATTATTTGCTGTCTCTGTTATTGCTCACAATCGATGGCACAGCAATGAGTGGTAATGCGGGGCAATGTTGGTGGCCTCAGTCTTGGCCTCACTTCACTCAGAACTCCTACACTGTAATACCGTAAAGAGTTTTGAGATCAAAATTACTGGAATCTGATTCTCATGGCTTTCATTCACTCAAATACTGTTTACATTCGGTTATTATCATTAGAAGAGCGAATCATTTCTAGTTATCCTCAAATGAAAGGCCTAACAAAACGGTGTCTCCAAACAAATTACTTGCTTTTAGTCGCTTCCAAATTGACTTCAAAGCAAACAAAACCAAATATCGATGCAAAGTATGTCCAAATTGTGACCATAATTAACGAATTGTTTTGAAATTTTCCAAATCATATAACACTTGAATGTCAAACAATTGTCGGATTATTTTCAATAAACTATTTTTCTTTTATTTAAAGAGTTGACTGAAATCGAAGGGAATAAAAGGATGATCGAGGAAACAGATAGCAATTATTGCTAAAACCATTATTTAAATGGAAAGGCACTAAAATTTTTAACGGAAGTCTATTAAACATTGACTCTTTCCAATTGATTCAAAGGTTGGTAATTGTGTTTGTGAATGTGGTCAAGTAGAAGACCTGGCAATTATTGATTGATTATTTTTATTAACGATTTTTCTCAATTATAATATATTTTAAGATTAATTTAAAAACAATTCGTATTTTGAATTGAATTGAATCTGAAAATTGAATCAAATGATGGATTATTTTGTGTGACTGTGAATATGCCTGCGAGCGGTTGGGGAGGAAAGGGTTAAAACCAGGAGTACAGACATCGCATACATCATTCATAAATCGCTTTTTATCTCATTTTGTGTCAAAACTGTTTTCTGTCTTAAGACAAATCTAAAAGTAAATCTTTGACCAGAAAAAAGTGTTCAAAATTATTGATTAGATTTTGAATTATTTGTGGTTTTCCTCAAATGACACAAATATTTATTGTCTTCGATAAGAAAAAGATATATTTTTGAGTATATTTTGAACGAAAAATATTTGTTTCGATTAAATTACAGAATAATTGGATTTAATTTTCAAATTATATAAATTGGAAAATAAGAATATACTTCAAAGAGAGGACAGTATCGAATTGGGGTCAGTTATGTCACAAATAATTTGCTTTTGAAGCTAAACAATAGTTCCGATTACTTATTAATAATAACGTTATTCAATGTTTGATTGATTTCGGTCTACATTTGGGTCGACATCCGATCCGAAAATTATTGTTCTGACAAAAGACTAAGACCTTAATGACTCATTGAATATCGATTTGGTCTCCGACTCAACAGTGGCTTCAAATTCAATTTAAGTCCACATGAAAGAGCAGTTTAACTGAACATAATATGTAATTGTTTTCTTTAGAATAGTATTTATTTGTGTGTAAGACCACAAAAAGGTAGGGAATGGCTAATTCGGGATATCATCCCCGGAATTCGACCAAAAATCATGCATTCCCTTCGATTCTGTAGCCTTCTGTGAGAGCAAAAGTATCGTTTGAAATGTTATATAAATGATTTCAATGTATTGGAGCGTCAAAAACATTCGACAAATAGTATATAAAACGATACTTTAATTTTAAAAAATTATTTAAACTCATATCTGAGCGAATAATTGGGGATCACTTCAAGCTGTGGTTCCCGGCCTTAAATGATCTTCAATTTATGTGAATATCTTTCAGTTTTGCCGCTTATTTCATCGATTCAATGGTAACTTATATGGTTCGGTCGATCGGCTCACGTATTATCTCTGTGGGGGTTGTTTTCCACTCTATTCTATTGCAGCAAACATTGAATAATATCCTATTTTTCTATTCATTCCTTTAAATGAGTTGAAAGTAAAGATAATATTTTTAGTTAAACGTCAGAACCGGGAAAATAATTTTAAATATTTTTAAACATCGAATCAATTAACTCAGAATTAGTCATAAATTAGATCATAATTTAAAATTTGTTTCATTGGAACTCTTCACTGAAACTACAATTAATTTGTATAATAGATCCTTCTTCACTACAATTAATTTAACCATAGAATGAGTTCTGAATGAATCCAAAAATTTTATTTATAAAGGAGTTTGAGTCACATTTTAAGTCAATTATTCAATAAAAGTGAAAATATGAGAAAAGATATAATTATCTGTTAACTCATCTGAACCTAAACTTAGTAAAGCAAATCTTACGCAACATTAGAGCACTGGAGGCAATGGTCACCGAAGCCCTCAATAAAAGCATTCACCGAAACGGAAAGTTTCTTAACATTTGTGCGAAGATATAATATCTAAACATCTTATGGCTGTGCTCTTGGCTCGTGGCTGACATTAGGACATCTAATTTGGCTCAAAGCAAAACTCTTTTAATGACTTTTAAAACAAAATTGAAAGAAATGACATTCAATTTGATGTCGAAATCATTTTCTTAGGAAAAACCATAAAAAGTAACGATTTTAAGCCAGAATTGACTTTAATCTGAAAATAATGGACTCAAACCAAACTGTTCTCTCATTTGCTGATTGTTTTTGTCTTTGTTTCTTAATTTCAAATCTTTCGCGGCTATAAATTTTTTAAAAGAGTAGCATGATAAGTTATCATTGATAACTATTTTTATTCAATCATTAATTATAAACCTGTTGTGTGAGAATGTATTCAACAAATAATAGGAATCGATTCTTAAAGTATGAAATTAGCAAAATTGTCACGTTTTGTGAATTTATTTAATATTTTTGCCAATTAATAGTTTGGAGGGATTTTTGTTTGAATATTCATATAATGACTGAATAGAAATCCATGAGAAAATAAATGAGTAGATAATCATATTTCATGTAATTTATATGATATGAGACTCACAACTAATTGAAAAGAATTGCGTGATTCTCAACACTCGGACTTCTTTAACGAAGTTTGGGTGCTCTCTATCTTCTGGTCAT
>JAQIXD010002201.1:0-11074 GCA_034699985.1 Minunthozetes semirufus | reverse complement strand
CTCTCTCTCTCTCTCTCTCTCTCTCTCTCTCTCTCTCTCTCTCCCATTAAAAAGAGACGAATTCATGAATAGTTGCTATAAATCACTATTTATTTTAATCTGAGATTATTATCGTTCAGTTATATGAGTCTATTAGTGAAAAGAATTCAATTTTAACATTTAATACAATCAGTTATTGTAGGGATAAATTCAAATTAAAGCCATTCCTTTCGTCGCAAATCACTTGTGAAGCGACACTTCATCTGAATGTTCAGTACATTAATAAACTGAAGGCTTCGAAAGCAATACTATTTTATTGGGAATAACAGAGGATTTCATTTGAACTCAAATTATTTTGTGTCTAAAATATATCGGAATTCACTAAAATTCTCTAATTATAAAAAGAGTCTTATTTTTCTGACATCAAACCGATTCAAGTCATGAATAGCTGACCTCATTAGTCATATCCGTTCAGAGTATTCATTCAAATCACAGATTGAATGCGAAAAAAGTCTATTTCGATAAGAATTGATTCGCCATAAGAATGATAATACAGTCATTCATATGAACTTTGATCGATGATTTTGTTGAAGAAAAGATGAAGAAATGGAAAAAATGATTTATAAGTGATTTAAAAGAAGAAATAAAAGTTGAAAATATTTTTATCGAACGATAAATCATTAGTAAAATAAATGTCCGAAGAATTCGCACAACAATTGAGAATCGGTTCGATTCCGACCGGAATTTCGTATGCATTAAAGGGAAGTCATAATAAGTGGTGACCACTCCTGTATGACAGCCATCAAACATTAAATTGGTTGTGAATCATCTACTTATTTGTTAAACAGGGACACAGTTTAACCAAAGAGGGCTCACATATGGTGTAACTAATGTTATGGTATTTGCTTTCGTGATATATGCGGTCATTGAAGGAAAGCTATTTATCAATGGTTGGGCTCAGTCTCGAGCCCTATGGCTCTGTTCCGGTCTATTAAATGTAATGGTCGTCGGAAATAAGTGACTAACGTTTCCATAATCTTTGGAAAAATTCACTAATAATGAGAAATATATTGCATTTATTCACAAAAATATTTAGTCTTTAGTTTTGTTTTATATTAAATTAAAATAGTTTTAAGATAAGCCAAAGTTTTAGAGGAATAACCTCTTCTTCTTCTTCTTTAGGGAAGCCTTTGTTCTAAATGGTCTCAAATACTCTTTAATTCAGAGCTCAAATGCGATACATCTTATGTTTGGGTCATTTTTCGGTACTTAAAATTATTGCGAATTTAAATAATTTGCGAAATTATTGACTCAAAAATCTCATCAAATTTATGGCTTTAAATGAGTTTAAAAATAATGATTCATAACATTAGAGAGTAGTTTAAAAACCAGAGAAAACCTTTCGGTAATAATAATAATAATGAAAATAATGGACTCTTTTGCGATCAAAGGCAAGAAGTAAACACCAAATTAAGAGAGTGAGGACTCCTTCAGTTATGTCAACCCTTAGGATTATGTCTGTCAACGAAAATAATATTTTGCTATACTTTTGGTATACTTTAATCTTTTTGGTTATGAGTCCAATATTTTATACCTTAATATAAGGTTCACTTTTCTCTTGGCTCTCAGTCTTCGCTAAAAACACTATTTTCAGCACAAATTCATAGATTTATAGAAGAGTTTTAGTTATGGTTTTGGCTATTCTTAGAGTTAATGAAAACACGTCCACTCCATCGACGATTGTATTCAACCTATCGATCAGTGATCACGTCTTGAAAGACCAAAATAATTGCCACCATTTGAAACAATACATAAGACTAGCATCACATCACAAGCCATCAATTGGAGTGACCGCACACGCCATCGCTAGTGTGCCACCACTCAACTCAGACTTTGGTAGCTTCGGTTCTGCCATTACTTTGACTTCAAGCTTGCGTTAGAGCACAAGTCTTCGGCTCAAAGAGAAATAGAAGTAATAATAATAATGATTTCTATGGTATAAGAGTACTGACCATTAACTTTGATCGGTAGCGCACTGGTAGGCATTGGCAGGCGATCAGTTTCCTTATAATTTATGAATAGTTATTAACGCCATTTCGTGTCAGACATCGCGTGTTATTCTGAGCAACACTTTTGCCGTTTATTATATATTTTCCTCAAAATCTTATATCAAATGATTTTTTGTGTTTCATTTCAATCAAAAGGTATTTCTGTTCACAAACTTTGAGAACAAATGAATCGGTTTTTCATTAAAAATAACAAACGATTCGTAAGTTTTGACAAATTGTCTAATATTTCACTTCAGATGAAAAGTCAATCAATCGTTTCCGAAGAGGTTTTCCACTCAAACCACGAATTGAAGCAAAAAATTGAATTCAATTTCAAAAATAATTTTAAGTTTTAATCAATTAATGAAATAATGAAAGAAAATAACAGAAAATAAGTAATAGTTTTGAAAAATGAAAGTATTTTAAGAATAGTCTCTGAATTGGAGTCAAAAAAGTTATTAAAAAATTAGTAAAAGTTTTTAAAATGTTTGTTAACTATCAATAGAAGTGAATCGAAGGCAAAGACTTTAATTAAATTTGAATTTAGTTAGTCTTCAGAAAGTGTTCAGAAAGCACAGGACCGACGGATGGGCTTTGGTTTTGGTTTGGATGAGTCCAAGAGTTTGGAGTCGAAGAGTCGGTCCTTTGCCTCAGCGATGCGTTGAGCGGTTGTGTGCGCCTCGTATTTCAGTTTTCCCTCATATCCGGAACGGATTTTCAGTATTTCTCCGATCTTTAGGTTCGAAACCGATTTATTTGCGTTTGCGGTCCAAACACTAATCCGGTCCTCCTTTGACCTGATGTTGACGACAGCGCCACAAATGTCTTCACCGAATTCATTGAAACCCTCTCCGATCAAACAAAGCAGTACTTCGAGCCATATCTCATCCAAATGAGGATTAATCGAACGGTTGGCCCCTTTCCGGAAATCGAGAGTCCATTTGCCGCCATTGATGTTATGCGAGTCCTCCCACATCGGACTAATACCTTCTTTAAACACACAGTAATCGCTCGGAGAGACTGATCTCAAGAAAGACAAACAACTATTAGACAAAAGAAGAGACAATTGAAACAACGGATCATTTGATTACCCAATTGTTTGACAGGAATTATGTGATGATATAAACGCCAGAAGTCATCGACGGTATCGAAAGGAGATCCGACTCTTTGTAGTGCTTTATGCCAAACAACTTTCACTCCTTGTGAGGGCTTCCAGAACCAGAAGTTCCACTTGTATTTCAACGGATACTTTGAGACCACAACCCCTTCCTTTGATTCGGTGACACCACTCACACCATTGACAGCATTTACGACATTCTTCTTCTCTTCGTTCACTTCACACGACTTATCACTGATTGGGTTCTCAGAGAACTCGCTTTTGTCGATGTATTCCGTTTCAGAAGAAGAGTCGTATACGGAGTCACTGTTGTATCCCTCTATTGTCTCCTCTCTATTGATGTCATTAGTGATGTCTTCTGCAACGACTCCCTCACGAGTGTAAGAGTTGACAATCGGTTCCTCTGATGAGTGAGAAGTAGCCATCGATTCGGTGTCCGAAGTCTTGTCTGTCATTTGTCTATCAATTTGTTTATCTGTTTTACAGTCTCCGCCTAATTGTCTGTCAGAGCAGTGATCGGTTCCATCGGTTGGCGAAGAACTCGAGTTTGAAATGTGTAAGCATTCCATCGCTATCTTAACGCTTGTTGTCGTCAGCTCTTCCTCCGTAACTCTGAAGTGCTTTCTTCTGAACTCTTCCTCAGGAGTTGTGGTCGAACTCATGTCTTGATTGAAGTGTTTTGTCATTAAATGTAAAACAAATTAATTGAAGAATAAAACCAAAAGACTATCGAAAAGTGAATTCAATGAAAACGTAATAACAATTAAATTCATATCAAATATCGTGAGATTGAAGTTCAGTCAAACACTCCTTTCAGAAACATTTCACTATTGAAACACAATTTTGTTTTCACAACAAAATAATTTGACTCCAATTGAAAATCACCAGAAGATCACAATTTTGTCACATTCTTTGATTATTATCTTATTTTCATCAAAAGATATTTTGATTAAGAGTTTAACGAAAATCACTAAAAATAGGTTTGACTTCTGTTTGAGTGAACTCTTTCTCAATATTTAGTCTACAGTTCGGAGTATTTCAATGAAATTGATTTTAAAATTAAAACTTAAGAAAACTTTTTGTGAAAATCAGTGGAAAACTCTTTAATTATTGAATCACTCTTTGGATTCACTTTTTGTGAGCCTTTTTGAGTCAATGAAAAGACTTTCCATTAAATGGGTTTTCATTCAAAAGAAAAGTTAGTTTGAAATGAGTTTTTTTGTTGAGTTTTCCTCTGAGTTCCTCTCATTCCTCTTCAGTCCTCTCCATATAAAAGGCAACAGAAATGTATTGAAATGCCATAAATCAAATCAAATCAAAATTGTTTCCAAATCCAAGTTTTTGCCATTTATTGAGTGGCTATCCATCAAATGAGACTGATTTTATGAAAGGCCTTTGACTGAACCCTTTCCACATCGAAGTGCTGTTTATCTTAAATAATGTTTGTATCAGAACTGCTGTCAATTGTCTTCTGATCCATAGCTCAGATCAATCCTTAACTTTATTCCTTTGTCTCAACACTTATGAAGCAATCGATAACTTTTCCATTAATCAAAACAATATTCCCGACTATTCTTACCATTAATTCATTCCTAATATTAACAAAAGATAAAACCCTTTTTTGAAGCAAAGGATTACAAATACAATCAAATTCTGTGTCTATAAATAGAAGTCAACCGAATATCCATTAAAATAATAGAGAATTGTATTTGAGTTGAAAGAGTTGTTACTTTCAATTGTATTCATAAGAATTAATTAAATTTTTATTCTTTGAATTTCACTTAAAGTTCTATTGTTTTTCATTTGTTCCGATTTAATGGCTGTAAATGTATTGAAATTATCTGAGACATGATTTAAACGCAACTACTTTGAGTTACAATCAATTTTTGTGGATTGATTTGTAGGTTAGTCTGTAGTCTGGAAGAGTGTTTTCGACAAAAAAGAAAGAAATAGTAGTAATAATTGTGTCTTTGAGTTTAAAGTTGTCAGACATTGAAACAGTCGATCAAAAGTTGAAAAATGTTACCAAAACCCAAACCCGAATCTAATAGAATTTGGAATGAATGCCATCCATTGTTATCAATGACATTCTGGTTCAATGGACACACATTTCCAGTAATAACTTATTCTTTGGCTTTTCCTTCAAATTGTATTCGATGTCCGACAAGACTTTTAGATCAGTCTTTCATAAGAAAACTTAACTAAATCTGAAATCTTATCTTCGATTAAACCAACAATTCTTTTGTCGAAACTTTTTTCTCGAAATTTTCTAATTTAATAAAAGATATAGAATTTTATTCTTCAAAATATAGTAAACTTATAATCAAAAATACATTACAGAAATAACAGGAATTGATGTTCAATCCGTAGGAAAGGCATTCAGTTCTTCGTTCATCAAATTATTTGAATTGATTTTCGGTCGAAAAATCTATAATCAAATGAATTGAATTAATTTTAAGATTTTATTATTAGAAAAGATTTTCGACAAAATCGACAAAATCTTATCTGAAATTCGATTAAATGAAAGACAATTTCGATTCAATCATAAGGAAAACTGTTTGACCGAAAAGATTTCAGAAACAAAATTATCACAAAATTGTTTTTATTTCGTTTTCTCTCCTTTCGGTTGAACGACAAATAATATCTAATAATGTCTTAACATTTCATATATTACTTTCTGAAGAAACAAGACTTAGTCTTAAACTTAGAAACGAAAGCACTATTTTTTTGAGTAATTTATCAAAAGTTTTACATTTATTTTCAAACAAAAAGAGTGAAACAAAAACTCGAATTTGGGATCCATTAATACACAAGAAATACATATTTTCAATGAAAGGTATTATTATATTGTCGTTGAAGTTCACGAATACATATACGGAACCAATTTTTCTCTCTCTTATAGATTCGAGTTTTCATAGATTTGTCGCAACAATTTTGAAGTAAAAAACATTATAAAAGAGGAGAGTATTTCTTGAAAACTCTTTTGGCTTATGTTCTAAATTATGATATATTAGAAGATATTTTTCATATAATATTAAATTCTGAATTCATTCTAAGTTTAAGGCCATCAATGACTGTCTTTTAAAGGATGTGAAGTACTTGTAAAATGAAATGTCATATTATGTCATATAATCATAATTTTGTCAAAATTTTATTAATGTTTTCGAAGATATCTTTCTTCTCGATAAACATTTTGATGAATAAAAAGTTTTATTTAATTTTATGACAAATAATTAATCGCTTAAAATATTTTGAAATTTAAAATCAAAAGTAAGACTATAATATCATTAATTTTGAGAAAAAATATAATACAAAGTCATATCATTTAATGATCAAAATATTGACAAAACTCTATTTGTGCCAAATTCGGGCAAATATTCTTTGGTGCCTATCCTTTGGCCTAATCATAATACTTAAGGAAAATTGAAAAATTAGGTAAATGTTTTCCCAAACATAATATCCAGAGTATAATATAGTTTCTATTGTATTATTAAAATTCAAAATCCATTTAAAATTAGTTTTAAAGTAAATATGATTTGAAACTTATTTTAAGTCAAAATTTTATTTTTCCATTCAATGCTTCAAATCGTATAAAAGTTGTGTTTAATACAAATAATATAAATGCATTATAGACTCAAATGGAATCACTTTCAGGCCATGAAGTACTTGAACAAAACGACGGCCACTAGAGCTGACACACCGGCGACGGCAAACATTCTGTAGTCAAACCATTTTGGTCTTTGAGGCCAACGCTTCCTTCGAAACGTTTTTAGTTTTGTCTTCGGAGAGGCAGTACTCTCCTCTGATTCCTCGGTGTCCTATAATTAAATTCAATGAAATCAATTGATTGAAAGACTTCTTTATTTGTTACCGTTTCAGATATCGCATCTGAGAAGAGCTCTGCATTGATGTCAGCCATGGATTCTTTAGTTTTGTCACCGTTTTGGAACTGATTTTCAGTTTGATTGACTGTTTCGTCAATTTGTTTGCCACTACAAAGGACTCTGGAGGTCTGCGCTTCTGTTTCTTGTTTTATCTGAAACTTGTCCTGAGAAGAGGGCTCACAATTTGTTTGCATTGAGCTGATGGCCGGTTTCAAAGTGTTCCCATTTTTGTCAACTCTTTTGATATCACTTCTGAATTGATTTTCGTTTTGTTTTAGTGATCTATTCCTTGTGTATGACTCAGCACTTCGCCTTCTTGTTGAAAGTTTCCTTCGAGGAATACTTCGAGTAATTCTTCTATCACTAGTTGAAGACCTTCTACCTCTGGTCAAACTTTTACCTCTTCCTCTGCCTCTTGTTCTTCTGGAGGAACCACTTCTTCGCTTGGATTCAACACTGTTTTGATAGCCTCCCCTTCGTCGGGTACGACTTCTATCTTTTCCTTGTCTTGAAACAGACCGTCCCCTACTAGCTCTACCACGTCTTGTACGAGTTGTTGGCATTTTTATTAGTTTTGTTTAAGATATGATACAAATGATGAACTCTTTGCCAGTAATTTGAGAGAAGTTTACATTGAATGATAACGCGATTGAATTACATTATTCTTATTATTATTATCAATGATTTGATTGAATTGTTTCCAAAATTCAAATTATTTTTGAGACATAATTTTGAATCAAATTATTTCAATAATGTATTGAATATTCAAACCTTATATTCAAACGACTTTCGCATAAATCAAATATCTTTTAGAGAAATGGTTATCAAAAAGACTGAAATGTCTTCAAATTTGTTGAAATCTTGGATTTTGTTGACTATTTTTGCAAATAGTGTAGAATCGGATCTCTGTGGCACAAACAAAGTGGACAACGTCTTCACCAATATGTTATACAGAAGCCATGGGTCGGAGTGGTATTCACTGATTGAAATCGTTGAAAACACTTCGAAATACATTTGGAACACAGAATTGGAAGCAATTGGGAAACCCATTCATGAGGAGTCACTCAGTATATACAAGAGTAAAGTACAGATTCTTAGTGTCAACGATTCGGACTGTACTGATGACAGCACTTTGAAGACACCCCACCAACGAAAACAGTGCCACCAAATGAAGAAATTTGTGGACAAAACCATTAGTTTTGTGGATAACAGAAGAAACAAAAATCTCTGGTATGCCTTCAAAGGGATTGATATCGACGACAGCACAGAATATGATGTGCCAAATGAAAGTTACATTCCATGGGACCAACAAATTGAGGGTAAACTTCGAGAGCCGCCAAACGATTCTTACCCTTTTTGGCCAATGAATTGGACTTTTCAGGAACACCTTTGTGTGGCCTTTGATTACTGGAGTAAAGAAATCATTTATATAATGAATCCAAACGAAAGTTCAAATATAACAGAGATCTGGAGATTCGCAACAAATCCATACACTTATGGCTCCGAAACAGAAACTGATTTCAAGATTCAAAGAATGAATTTCAGCCATCAATTTGTCGGTCTTTTCAATTACATGAGAGGAACAGAACTCCAGAAGATTTATGCCATAACTCAAGACCTAATAGTTTTTGAAATAACCAAAAACCAGACATTTCAACAATTGGCTCAGAATTTCAAACAACTGATCGGATGTCCTCCAGAACCAGAGCCAACCAATTGGTTAGTCATCGGCTTAATAGTGGGTATAATCTCAATAATATTGTTTGCGATGACTCTTTTGGCCGTTATTTGCTGGAAAGTAGTATATCCCGAGTTTGTCTCTTCACAGAAGGGGAAGAAGGATAAAGGTATGGATTCTAAACTTATTGACAGCTTTAAACTAATGTTTTTTCGTCTGTCTTTCAGATCTGCTATCGGCCACAAAGAGAAGTCAGAGTGGGGGTCAGAGCGATGCGCCAAAGACTGAAGTCACAAGTATTGTCACCGTTCACTCAGAAACGGGAAAACCATTGACAGAAGAGGAGCGCAAGAAACTCAACTCTTAACTCCATTTTATAGAATATTTTATTTTCAATTGAATTCATTTTTCGATAATTTATTACAAAAAATAAAGTTTTTTTTACAAATAATTGAAAAACAAATTCATTTAATTAAAACACAGAAAGAGTCAAAGAAATGCTCAGAACAAAGAATAAGCGCTCAATCGATGTCTTTTGTATAAACTTCTGCTTATTTTTTATTATTTGTTAGCAAAGTATTTGTTCAGACCTTTGTTTCTGATTAATGTTTGGTCTAATTTGGGTAAAGAATTGGCAAAGAATTTAATTAAATTTATAAGAAAGAAATTCTTCGCAAATTCTTGTATTGTCTTTATTTGATCTAGTTCATTTAAGTCAATCCTAGTGACTGACACACTTAGTTTAATTAAAATCGGTTCCATATTTTGAGAATTTCCAGAAGATATGAAAAGTCATTACAAAAAGTCTTATCAAAGAATTTGTGAAGAATTTTCTCCTAAAATATCATATAATAAATGAAAAGCTTATGATTTATTTGAAATAATTTTTTTTGATGAATGGCTCAGAATATATTCAATTTCTAATGTGTGTGCGATATGTGGCCAACAATTTAGAGAAAGATAAGAGTCTAACAGAGTTTTGGTCAATAATTGATGATTTACTCCCTTTTTCTTATCGTTTGGAGAAAATCAGAAATAAAATTATATTTGCGACAGAAGTAAGAGTAAGAGCTATGTTCAGAGTGAAGAGCACTGGCTATTCATTACGAGATATAAGTTTAGATAATAGTCACTATTTTTTCCATCTATTCATTAGAGACTGGAATCAACTAAAAGTAATGGATTGCTTGCAATACCAGACAAAAAGCAAAGAATAAATTCTGACCATTGATAAGGCAAAGGACTAAATGTAAAGCAACAGAATTATCATTGCTTTGGGAACTCTTTGGCCAAACACTCCATTGTTTCAGTCCTTAAATAACAAACTACTCAACTAATGATGAAAACGAAAGAAAATTTGTACACAAAATAAAATTGTTTATTCAATAGATTCAATCAAAACCAAGAATAAAACCAATCAATCAATTGTTAAAAATTCATTGAATGTTTAACAAAGAATATTCGGTAGTTCTGAAAATGTCACCTCTATTTTAAAGAAGATGGAAAACTTGTAAATCTATTCTGAATTATATTATTATCGATCAAAAGCTAAAAGTTATGGTAAAGTAGTGTCGAATACGAAATGAGAGTTTGATTGCAATGATTGGCATTTATTTGAGTGCTGTATATGTGTTGAAGAATGGGTTGATTTGTCTTATAATACAATACAATAATTAATGTCAATCAATGAAATACTCGTTTATAGACATAAAAAGTGTTGTGCACTCCGTTTATAAGTAATTTAGTTTTTGTCAGAATTCAGACTAAACTCAATAAATCACTTCTTTAGTATAAGATTAGATGATATGAAAAGAGAATAGGAGTAGAATAGGAGCCAAAACAGTGGCAAAACGGAGAGACAAATCCCCGGATCTCAGTCACAGAGAATATGAGTCTCGAGTGAGGGATTGCACACAGAATGGTGTGCCTGAACTCTAAACAGGGGTTATGTCACTCCAAAAAGCTTTTACTTAAATTAGGCACAAATTTCATAACCATTAGGCAAATGACCGCCTCTTTTGTCGATTATTTACTTTTAAGAAAATTGTCTCTCATTTCGATGAAAACAAATCCTATATTTGTATTCAGTTTTAGACATAAAATATTATTTGAAAATTGCGTTAAACACAAACCCATTATACACTTGGAAGTAGAGGTGAAGATCGGTTCGGATTTTGACGAACCGAACCGAACCGAAATTTTAGGACCTCTGAACCGAACCGAAACCGAAGGTATAATTTTCTTAACCGAACCGAACCGAAAAATATTACCAGTGACGAAATAGTGAAAAATTTTGAATTATTTAAGTAAACCCAGAGATATAAATAGTGAGTTAACACATTTCCTAGTATTAAAACTAAAGTTTAAC
>JAQIXD010002200.1:0-11077 GCA_034699985.1 Minunthozetes semirufus | reverse complement strand
ACTTACTGTTTAGCTTTTGTTCTGAACACATGTGCTCTTAATTTGGATTTTTTAAAAGTAATTATTACTGTGATTAAGTTTCGGCTTTTAAATAAAGATTTTTTGAAAAATTAAATTATCTTTAATTTGTTCTCTTCTCTATTTAAGTCGTGGATCAATTAGTAATTGCTTTTCGGTGACAGAGTCCGAACTATCGCCAGTGATGTGATCCCGCTTTAGTTGTTCTCTTGAGACCGCCAATTAAGACAGTGTTATTGCAATTGTACGGAGTCACCAAAGTCTGCTCATCGATAACCAGGGTTATCCCGTGACCAGCACCCAATCGGGTATCGCGAAGGTATCCACTCATAGTTGATTCAATTCCAAGACTTCCTCTATCGCTGGCGAACAGCTGAATGATATTCTCTCTCCGAACACTGACATCGAAAGTGTTATAACCAGTTCCCGTGGAACTGTGTTCCTTCGATAATCTTTGGTTCTAGAGAGAACATTCTGGGTGGCGAACGCCCAGTAGAGTGTCAAAGAGTCAAAGAATTAATCGACACCACCTCAAAGTCTGTTTTGATTGACTGAACGTTAGGCTACGATTATCTCGTGCTCTCGTTATTCAATACTACAGCAACGATTCGTTGACCGAACGTTAGGCCGTGATTATCTCACCGCTCTCGTTGCTCAACACCTCCTCAAAGTCTGTTTTGATTGTCTGAACGTTAGGCTACGATTATCTCGTGCTCTCGTTATTCAATACTACAGCAGAAGTCTATTTTGGTTTAGTCCGATCGTTAGGCTGTGATTATCTCACCGCTCTCGTTGTTCTAAACACTATAGCAAACTCTTCTCCAATCAGTGACTGGAACTTATTGTTTACCAAACCCCTGCTCTACCATCAAATACTCTTAAACTCAAACCAACGGACAAATTCTTGAATTAGTGAAGTGAACACAATTTGTGGAACTTTATTAGTTCAACACCGAATCGATTTATTAATCTGTTTATTGATCTTTCGATTAGTGAATACATTTAATAAATCAAAAACCGAATTCCGAACTTTAATTAAAGTCGAAATTCCCAAACAATTTGTTATACCGAAGTAAGACAAACGGTCCCTTCAAAAGGTATAACTGGTGGAACCCCCAAAACTCAACATCAATCAACCCAAAAGTAATAATATTTGTCTCTCAACGGTTTAACTGACTGAACTCCCAGTAGAGGCAAACCATATTATTACATATATAACCTTGCTCATTCCTAAAATAATTATTTGAGCACTTAAATTAATGCATCCTGTTCAAAATGAATTAAATTGAAATGCAGCAAAAATCATCAATTTTGTAATCCTGTGTAAATAATTTCACAAAATCCCAGACGAAACAGACGTCTGTTTCCCTGTTGCGCAATCTATTGCTTGATAGTTGCCACCAGGCGCTAAAATTAGGCTGCAAATCACCTGCAAATTATAAGCTTGCACATAATTAAATAGGTTGAGCTCTAATGAATGTTTAATAAATATGAGTATAAAACTGGTATCTCTTTCTGTAAATTAGTAGAAATCACTTAAATTAATGGCTAATTCTGTTCATTAAGTTCAGATACATTAGTTCATTGATGAGTTTAATCAGTAATTCATACAAAATGATTGTATTGGATGTCATTAATAATTTTCGTTTCAATTATTGATTTTAATATCAATTCAGGCGTACATTAGACCCCATTTTTGATTGAAATTAATATTAGATTCTTGTAATTGTTTTTATTATAAGATAAAAGTTGATAGAATATAAAGTTAAGTAAAAATTCTTTGATTTTTTTGCAAGTTTATTCTTTGGCTTAATGGTTGATTTTAATCTTGTTCATTAAAAATCCGCTCAATTTGTCTTTGAAGTCAGGAATAAATTAAATTGGGATGAGCAAGCTCTATTTAATTCAAAACTCAGCATAAAACTCCTTGATAAGCATGATAATCCCATCAAATCCATTCAAACATTAAATTAAGAAAGATAATTTTGAGAATAAACTTTATCTAATTAAATGAACCAACTCAAACCTATTATTCCTTTGACCTAGTTCCATAAAGCCAGCAATAATCTTCGCATAATTGATCTTGCACATCCCATTGGACTAATTTTCAAGTGTAGAGGAATTTATGGCAAACTTTTATCCAGAATTTCTACTCTCAATGCAATTCTGGTCGACATTAATGAGTGATCGATAATAGCAATCATTATCTCATTTAAGTCAGGGATAAGTAAACTATGAGTTAGTCTATAGTTATATAAGTCTATAGATATATAAGTTGTTTATAATGTGAACACATTTTTTGCTCATTTTTTGCCTCCACTGTTGGGCACAGCCTATCGTAAACACAGATATATTAGTCTCCGATTTTCAGTCTATAATCAAAATGAATGAATGAATGACAACACAAACACATTAACAGAGGAGTAGACACTGTCTTAGGGGTTCGGTAGCGGCAATAGACACAGGGATGGCCAGGACTTAGGCTCCAAAACAGTCAAGATTATTATCACGATAATTTTACAGTAAGAATATCGAAATTCTTCATCTTTTATTCCTGTACAAATCAAAATGAGTATTAAAAGCTATTTTCCAACAGTTCTAACTGGAGTTTCCTTTAGTCTTTCCATAGACTCAAATCATTGCCCATCCCTGACAAAGTTGATGCGATTTTCTTCAGTCTCCCCTCCCCTCTGACTTTGGCTCAGAGATTATCGAAAGGAAGTCCCAAACATTATATAACGACTGTTCGACTCCTCTAATGAAACTGTCTTTTCATTAAACAATGGACTGAATAGAGGGCACAGAATAAAAAGGATTCACTCTTTTTCAGTCGTCGAAGAGATGAATGGTTTCTTAATTCTAATTCAACGCAAGAATTTTCTTTGACTTTCCCTAAGAATTGATAAATATTTTTTGCAAGATAATGAAAAAATGTATAATTAAATTGTATTTAATGAAAAAATAGAGCTATAGTGGGATTTTATAATATAAGTGACTCAAAAAGTACGAATGATCTTTCAAAAAGTACGGAATATCTTTATAATCATGAGTATAAATAAGCGAGTAAATGCCTTAATTATGGATGAAACTGTTAACTTTTTTGCCTTGAACACTTTAAACAAGGTAATGGAAGGTGAAATGAATAATTAATTGCAAGTTTATTGTCTGTCTTTCAATGAGTTAAATACAAAAGACTTTAATTATTTCTTCAAAACTCTTTCCATTGAATGTCTTCTTCTTGTTCTTCATCTTCTTTTTCGACAACCAGTCCTTCAATGAAACAAAATAGACATAAAGTATTGGAAATAATGGGGTTTTTGTCACAATTTATAGTCACAATGGAAAAGAGTAAATAAAGTACTTTATTTGAAGAAATACGGGATTCGACTGAAATATTTGCTAAGAAGAGAGAAAATACTAAAACCATTGTAGAGTTTATACTATAATTTTGTGTTAAATTGGTTCTTCGTAAGAGATAAGCAAGGTCATTGACAAATTTTTGCATGGCAACATATGGAATTTTTTGTTAAAAATGAACTACCTTGATAGATTTGAAAAATTTTGAAAAGTTCATTTATTACTTTTTAAATAAAATGTTAATCGGTATAGTTTAGCTAATAAAATTCATTTAATACCTTGCTCATTCCTATAGCCTTAGCATCTAATGCCAACAGTTATTTAACACTTTATTTATTGGCCAATAGTTTTCGTTTTGATTGGTTTTTCTTCGACATTAAAACAAGATTTTAAATTAATGGCCGACTATTCTGGGTTAGGCCCCAGCGTTTTCATTTGACACCGGGTAATGTTGGAGGTAATGTTTTCCGGTTAAAAATGAATGCATCTCAATCTTTTATCTCTAGATTTACTGAAGAACCGTTTCGTTCGGACACAATTTCTTTTGTATGTTTTGTCGCATTATTTTTCAACAAAATTGTTTTGGGTATAAAACGTGTCAAATGAAATGATAATTTATACAGGGACGAGCAAGGTGGTTAATCATGAGATTGAGTGTAAAAGACCGAGCATGATAAGATAAAAGTTATTTTTCAAATAAGTTTATCAGAAAAATTAATTTTGGATAAGATACTTGGGATTTCACCTTGCTCATCCCTGTTACAATAGTTGATAAAATAAAGCCAAACAAATTACTTTAATCATTTGAATAATATTTTTCGCTTGAATTACATCGCTTTCATAAATACCTGAATTTATTGTGTTTTCTATGAAATGACATAATTTTTATCGATTATAGTCTTCTCCGCAATATTTTAAGCAAAACTCCTATTTGTTTGTATCATCAAAATGGGATAAATTGTCTTTACTCCTAATATTTGTACAATCACCAAGGTAATACTATTGCTCAAATGTTGAGATGATTATTTAAAAATGCTCAAACTTAAAAATCAACCTTGACCTGTATAATCAAGCTAGAATTTGCATAATCCACCTTGCTCATCCCAACTGAACAAATAAACAGAACAACCTTATGATTGAAGAGGAATTCATTTGAAACAATATTTCAATTCTTTGACTCAAAACAGAGAAAACTGAGCAATGAATGAATGTTTTGCCAGAATTTTGCCAATAAATTGGTTAATAACCGAAATTCTGTCACAAAATCTGTTTATTTTAGATAAAAATTTTATTTTAATATACGTCTCATAGATATAGATATATCGATATATATGTTTACTTTACCAAAAGTCTATAACAATTTATACACAGATCTAGGGGTTAACCAAGTTAATAAAAATTTAAATTCGAATAGAATGATCAATTTAGAATTAATAAACATGTATTTCTATTATTCGAATGATAAAAAAGTAAATACTTCATAAATTTAATTATCTCTGTTTATTCTTGATTGTTTGGCAAATAAACTTGATAGATTTTGAATATTAGACCTCTACCTTCTGCCCACCCCTGAAATGCAGTGAAACCTAAATATTTATACAACATTTTATTAAAAGTTTTCTTATTTTTTGAAACATTTCTCTCAAAAATTTATGGCTTTTTGTAAATGTTTTCCAAAAATTCAATTATTTGTTAGATTTTGAGTTAAAATTCAAATAAAAGGATTAAATGAATTTTCTATTAAACAAATGATTAAAAAATTAATTTATCAAAAATATGCGAAAAATTCCAACAATTTTAATGGGTTTTTGGTTTTACTCGACAACTTTCAGCACACAATTAATCTATTGAAAAGTGTGTGTCGGTGCTGAACACCAAGATTAATTTATATTTTATGGAATCATTGTAATAGTTGTCTATTTTTTAAACTGATCATATTTTATTCTTTTGAATTCTGAAGTCAGCAAGCTGATTTTAAAAAACACTAAAAATTAATTTAAGGAAAGTAATTTTATTATAGAATTTTAATATAATAAATTCAAATTAAATTTTAATGGATAAATCAACTTATCGAAGGTCATTCTTTCATAAACAAAATTCAATTGGGTTTTTATTATGGTATTTGTGCCCATCTCTGAACATTCTTTGTATCAGAACTTTTGAATCTGTGTTTTAATTACAATTTCAGATTCAATTCGATTTCAAGAGGAAAGGGAGGGGAGAGAGAGAGAGAGAGAGAGAGCTTTTGATTAAAAGGAATTTCATTTGAATATCTTTTTTCAGTAAAACTATTTTGCGATAAAAGTATTTCCTCTTTATATTTAAGAAGGGTTTGAGAGGAACAGAAAAAATCTAATATTCATTGAGAATATACTTATATTAAGGTTATATATATTCTATATATTTATATATATTTATTCAATATATTTGCAGATAAAGAAAGAGAGAGACCGACGAGAAATAAATGTCGATTCGTTTGCACAGAATCGGCGCCTCATATACATAGAACTGATGGCTCTCCACATCGCTCCCTATCCAACAGTTTTCAGTCTACAGTCATTCGCAACACAACAGCGCTTTCGTGTTTAGGCTTTCCTTCTGAGCGATTGAACACTAAGTTTACGTTCAGAACAAAAGAGAAGATAAGAGTCTTCTGTCGCAGAAGAAGACAAAAACAATATCAAAGACAACACTATTGAAGAACTGACTAAAAGTGTGGCAAAAAAAGAAGATCCAATTGTTGTCTAATCTCTTGTTTTGAGTGAATAATCAGTTCGTCAGATATTCTTCAGAAGTGAAGAAATCGTTTGATATTCTGTTCCATAAATTCTTTGCTTTGCTTCGTGTGTTTGAAAACTTTTCGGTGATTTTTGTCGCAAAAGTTTTCGGTTGAGTTTGAAATTGATTTCCAAAATCCAATTGAAATTAATTTACGGTTTGAGTGAAAACTCTGAAAAAAATAATCCGAAAACTTTTGTTTACAAATAATTAACAAAACGTTTAAATTAATTAACGAATAGAAACCAAACGGAATACTAATTAATAATAATTGAATTCTTGTGTAAAAAAATTAGATTCAAAAACTACTTTATAATCCATAAAATTCAATGTTTGCTGGAATTGCGGACTCATTCTGGACTATTCTGTGCTCCACATTAAGCCAAGAGCACAGCACAACGCAAAGAGAACATCACTAGAAAACTGTGTCATTAATTCCGTACAATACCTTAATTAGTGAATCGACGGAACTCTTTCAATATTATTTTAAATGTTAAACAGGCGTCTAATAGAAAATTTTGATCAAGCTCATACGTGATTCATAAAATACCATTGTAGTTCAAGTGTTAAACACTCGACACAGGGCGGAAAGCCTACTGTAATCGCTGACAAATTACTATTAATAACAATAATAATAGCAATCAAAACAAATGCCGTGTTTTTCAATACCTGTCAGAACATAATATTGTAATATTTGTGCGCAAACTATGAGAACAATATTTACATTCATTTATCATAAGATTATGTCTCAATATTTTACGGCTATTCCGCTGACTCTAAGCCATTGTTTTGATTAATTATTTTCCCATTTATTAGAAATATCTCTAAATATTTGTCATTTGATTCAATAGTAAATCGATTTTAATCATTCATTTATTAGACGACTTATTGCCGGCAAAAGTGTGGAAATGTGTTAACACTATATTTGCGTCGAAAGAAATATGTCCTCACATAAGATGTCACTAATTATTGGCGAAAAGAAAAGTTATCTATTAACTTTTCTATTGTGTTGTGCGCTACTCTTCCAAGGGTTTGCTGTAATTAATTGCGACGAAGAGTTGCCACAATTGCCGGCCACTTATGAGCAGCCATTCGGTGAGTTTTCTCGAGCCTTACGTTTCATTAATCAATTATCCGCTGAGAGTGGAAACACTCCAACATTTTTACCATGAACAAATTATTTTATTCTATTATCCAATTCCCTGGCCAACCATGGTGATTTTTCAAACCTGAATAAGATAATTCTAAAAGTTTTATTATGGAATTATCAATATTTTGCAATTAATTAATTTTATTAGAATATTCTGTGAATCAAGCAAGATTAAATTCTTGTATTTTGTTTACTTTAAATTAATTAGCAATTTAATCTTAATAATTATTAATTTTAAAATTTATATCGTCTAACATGGTAATTTTTTTTTCCAAAATTACATATTAAAATTGAGAATGGTAAATTTGTGCAAATACCATCTTGCTCATCCCCTTCTGAAAGTTATTGTTATAGGATTAACATAACTTTTAGATAATATTCTGAAGTGTAGCGTGAATAAGGATGATCTAGGCCGTACAATAAACATCTGGCTCGTCATAAAAATAGCTGACTCTCTATAATGTTGTTTTGTTTTTTTGTCTGTTTATTGATGGTCTCAATAATATTGCCATAAACTCAAATAAATCTGAGCTTGCTTAATTAATCATCGCACAGGATTGATATCCCGTTCCCCCCTTTCCATCGACTGTTAACTTACTGTAAATAAATTCTTCATAAAAACCAATAAATTATTTCCAAGATTACAGTCTTCCACTCAATCGTATGGTTTGGTATTATATGGTTTGACCTCAAACTCCGCTATAATATCGCTATAATGGGAGAGGAATATGTATTCACAGACTTTTACTATCATTATTATAATCAGCCGACTATTTATGCTGAGCTGAGCGGCACAGGAATAAAATTGATTTCCAAGTATTTAATATTATCGATAAGTATTCGGTATTTTTCATTAAATATTAATTCTTTTGGCCATAAAGTCGATAGGCTTTTCAGTGGACGGCCCTATCGAGTGGTAAACAAATATTCTCTAAATTGAATGATAAATAAAATAATATTATTTCGAAAACAATTATTTGAATTCAAGAGGAGAGGGAGGAACGGGAGGGTAGAAGTAATAGTTTTTTTTCTTTGGCGATCAATACTCTGGTAAAACACGGAAACAATTTATTAAAGAAAAATCCAGTATTTCTTTTTCAATAGTGGGGTTATTTTGAGTCTGATTTGAATAAAACTCGAAAATATATTTGAAATATTGATTTGTTTGAGTTTTTAGAGCCTTATTTGAGACGAATTTCTTGCGATAAACAAAATAAATATTAATATCAATTCAAATGCATCACAATATTGTAACGTTTATGTGATTTTTGAGTTTTCAAAGTCATTATAAAATTGTCCAGTCAACAATGTTCAAGCTCATGTTGTGACCAGTCAAGTGGAAAATAGTCTAGGTTCAGGGATAATCAGGCATAGTAACCACCTTGTAAATTCCGTAGACGTAAATTTATCTGTAGATTCTGTAGAAGGTACACGGTATTTTATCTAGCATTCATTATGTAATTGAATTTATTGGAAATATTTTATTCCTGGAATAAACTTTACCAGGTTATGCAAAATAATAAAGTTTGTTAAAATAAATTATTCAAATTCAGAGTAAGATTTTATTTTTTTGAAAATAGCTAGCTTATTTTAAGAATTGACTTCCAGATTTATTCACCCAGTCAATTTTTCCACTCAAATTGATCTGACTGTTTGATGGATAGACTTTCATCCCTCTGGACATCTCTGGTGTTTAAAATTTTCCTCCTCTGAAGTGAAGTGTATTTCTCACAGAAATTCTGTTTTATTGCTTTGAATTTTGGAGAGGATTTCGAGACCTCTTTTCTTCAGCGCAAGGAATAGTAGTTTTGGGATTTCACTCAGAGCACAGCCTAACAGACAGAGCACAGAATGGCTTTCCTTTAGAATGAGAAGTGTATTAAAAACTGCACTCAAATAAATAGTATAAACAGTTTTACATATTCTTTGTGTACAGTATTTCACGAATATATGAGTTGAAAAAGAAATCAAAATGTTTTAGAAATTTTATTTCATATGAAAAATAAGAGGAAAACCATCTTATTCTGAGCTATTCTATGCCTCTATTCTGAGCGCTGAGAAGAAACAGATTTATTGCCCAAAAAATGTTTATCATTTAAATGAGACTTATTTTCGCCGATTCTTTCCTTTGGATAAAAAACTCGAATAATAATAAACTCATGAAATCCAAACTCAATTCAAATAATACACTGAAATCCATTTGAAAAATTGTATTTAAATGAATCTTATTAAAGAATAAAATCAACATGGTAAACTGATAAATTGAAAAATTGAAAAATGAATAAATTAATCCCTTTCATTAAATTATAGTTGTTAATTTAATCAATATAAATTTCGCTGCCAATCAAACGAGCGATAATTAAGTGAAAATTTGAAAGGAGCATGGTATTTCTCAAATTGTTGATTAGACTTAATTAAATTTATTTCTGTCAAGTGGTCGCTCCCTTCACAATATCTGAAGTGCACTCAAAGATAATCAATTCAATGGTAATCACAGGGTCTCAGATGATGTTCAAGGTCTTCAGGCCATAATTGTAACATGCAAAATTCGTAAAGATGATACCTTGCTTAATACACTATATTTAAGCCAAATTTTCATCATGAAAATCTGAAACCTTCAAGATTAAAATGAAGTTCACCTCCAAGTAAACCTAGCTTACAAAAATAATCTAGGTTGAAAGTGAAAACTTCCATTTCAATTACCATAAGATTTTGTGACTCAAGTGATTTGACTGTAAATAATCTGAAACCAATCGCTCAGCACTCGATCTCTGTTCTGGTCTTATCTTTCAGAAGATTTTCCGAGAAATTTGAAAATAAGAAAAAAATACTTTGATTTTCATCAGACTCTGAACTCAGAGACAATTTATTGCTTCCAGTGAGTGTTCACTCATTTCAATCAATAGAGCATTTGATGCCTTAAACTCCTCTCAAAAATCCCAATCAGATATTCCTGGCATAAGTCGTCTCAAGTGTCAGACAACAGACCCTTTTTTCCGGCAGCTCTTTCTCGCAAAGGCATCCCTTTCCCATTGGCTTTCCAGAGGCCAAAAGTATTAATATAAATTTCTTGCCTTAAATTTGGGGCAAAAATAAAGAAAGATTCAAATTTTGGGGCAAAAATTCAGCGAAAATATAAATTTATTATCTCTTCAGAGGAGTCGACTGTAATTCAATAACATTGATATCCCATCCATTGATCCGTCAAAATGTGTTTGAATTTGTTTTTCAAAGACATTTATCAGTGTTTTATTTGATGTTAAACTTGCAAAAACATCCGGCAAGATATGATGGGCCACTTGAATGTTGACCTGGTAGAAATTTAACGCATGGAAAGTTACTGATAACTCTGCCCAATATTTTAAACTAGCAATAAATCAAGCTCCGTATCAATTTTATCAAGCATAAATTAATAACAACTACAATATAGTAAATAAACAATCTTTTAAAGATGCCAAGAGTCAACATTCTGGATGAAAATATTTTGTTGCTAAGCAACGCGATTTCCGTGTTTCACCTTGCGCATACCCGTGCGAATCTTACCATTTAATTTCAGGTGTGATTCGACAAAGACTTAATATATTTAAGTAATATTTAGATCTATTAATGGAAAGTAAATTGAGTCAAGAATTCTGACGATTGCGTGAAATAAGTCAATGATTTCTCATTTTCGGTGTTTCTCTCATATATTAAAGATTAATATTATTTTGATTGCATTTTGCTCTCTCTCTCTCTCTCTCTCTCTCTCTCTCTCTCTCTCTCTCTCTCTCTCTC
>JAQIXD010002199.1:0-11083 GCA_034699985.1 Minunthozetes semirufus | reverse complement strand
TGCCGGCGCTCTCACCAAAGATAGTGATTTGATTCTTATCGCCGCCAAACAAATGGATGTTATCTCTCACCTGAAGAATCAAAATATAGATTAGAATTTTAACGCATTTCAAGTGTTTGATAACAAACCCATTTTAGTCCCAAAATTTGGTCATAAAAGCCAACATTACCATCAGCTGAATCTTCTTCGGTGTACAGGAAACCAAATTTACCTAATCTATAATTAACTGAAACAAAAACCACATCATTTGTAGCCAAAACACTCCCGTTATAAATAGCCTGAAATATGGAACCACTACTCAATCCTCCGCCATATATCCAAAACATAACGGGTTTTAGTTTTGTTGAGTTATTGTCCTCTCGTTTTGGTGACCAAATATTTAATGTCAGACAGTCTTCACTGAATATTAAATTATCATACAGTCCTTTGAATGCAGGACCATTATCTATTGATTGATAGCAAGAATATTTTGTTTTTGTGGCATCGATTACAGCCTTTGAGTAAAAATTAATTAATAATTATTTGAAATGAATTTTAATTCAATTCTCACTTCAATCTGTTTAGTAATAGGTTTTGGTTTTGCAAACCGTAAACTTCCAACGGGTGGCTCAGCATAAGGAATACCAAGAAATTGATTCACTTCTTTGTTTAAGACATCAATTGTCATTCCTCTTAATTTCCCTGAAGTTGTCACTACTATGGGTTCATCGGTGGCCACAAAATTAGAGCCAAAAACACAAATCAAATAAAATAAGTCTAAAAATATTCCGAAAATCATTTTTTTGTCTGACATTCAAAACAAATAAATGAATGAAAATATAAGAATATTCTCTTATATAAACTGTTGTTATCAAATGATAACCTATCAATTTTTTAGTGCAATCAGTTCATTGATAAATTTGTAAATGTCCTTGATGCAACTTTCACCTTATTATCTCAAGTGCTTAAACATCTGATAATTCAAATTCAAAAAATTAATTTAATTAAAAAAATCATTATTTACAGAATGATAAGCATAATTAAAAGCAAGATTAAAATAAAATCAATGTTTTTAAATACTAGTTTTACTGAATATAATGTCATACAATATAATAATTGTTAGCGAGTTCAATTTTGTGTTTCTTCAAATAAGATTTATCTTTAAATGATTTATTGCATTCATTCCAATCGCAAATATATCTGGTCTTCAAATGAACAAAATGTTTTTGTTTATTCAAATCAATAGAATTTATGAATATTTTTCCCCCATTCGTTGATATAACGATGGCTTCTCTCCAGTGTGTCTTCTTTTGTGATAAATTAGATTTGTTTTACAGAAAAATCTTTGATTACATTCACTCCAATCGCAGACATAATCCCTTACTTTCAAATGAACTGATCTCTTGTGTCGCTTCAAATGAGATTTTAATGTAAACGTTTGATTGCATTCATTGTAATCACATTTATATCTGATATTCAAATGAATACTATTTTTATGATTTTCCAAAGAAAGACAATTTTTATATGATTTATCGCATTCACTGAAATAACATTTGAATGGTTTATCTTCAGAATGAATTTGTTTGTGTCTTTCAAACTGTGATGAACTGTAAAATCTTTGATTACATTCACTCCAATCGCAGACATATTTCCTTTCTTTCAAATGAACCCTTATTTTATGTGAATTAAGACCAGCACGAGATAAAAATTCTTGATTACACTCACTATAATCACATTTGTATTTATTCCTGATATTCAAATGAATACGACTTTTATGGTATTTTAATACAGAGTAATCTCTTTATCTCTTTTCACATCCATTGACATCACAACTGAATGGTTTGTCTCCAGTATGTCCTCGTATATGATTTTTCAGATCTTTTTTACAGAAAAATCTTTGATTACATTCACTCCAATCGCAGACATATTTTCTTTCTTTCAAATGAATGTATCTCTTGTGTGAATTCAGATTTGCTTTTGATATAAACGTTTGATTGCATTCTTTGTAATCACATTCATATCTTATATTCAAATGAACGCTATTTTTATGTAATTTTAATCCACTATAAGATCTGAAACGTTTCTCGCAATCATTGATATCACATTTATATGGATCTTCAGAATGTGTCAGTTTGTGTCGATTTAAACTGTGTCTATTTAAGAATGTTTTATTACATTCGTTGAAATCACAAATAAATTGTTTTTTATTCAAATGAATTAATTTGTGTTCAATAAATTGAAAAGGATAATCACATTCATGTTGACATTTAGGCCAAAAACATTTGAATTTTCTAAACTTTTTCACATTTTTGTCGTTATTTTCATTTATATCACATTTGTTTGGCTTAACCTCAGAATGTGTTCGTTTATGACGAAAGAAATCCGATTTTCTTCCAAAAGCTTTATTACATTCATTGATATCACAAATAAACTGTTTTTTATTTAAATGAATTAATTTGTGTTTAATTAAATCCGATGAATAATTTGATTTATATTCACATTTAGGCCAAAAACATTTGAATGTCTTCTCTTTCTTCACAATTTTGTCGTTATTTTGATTGAAATCACTTTTGGATAAATTGACTGAAAATAACACATTTTCTGGAATTTGAGTCAAAAACTCATTTTTCACTGAATTTTGAATAAAATCTAAACTTTTGTTGATTTTCTTCAAACAAATCAATTGATTTAAATTGTATTTCAATTTCATAATAACTTTATTTGAATTCATTTCAGAAAAAGTTTAAGCAAAGAAAAAATATTGAGATATTTAGGGATCACTTCACGAATGAGACTAAAATTCAAATGAAATCAATTCAACGGTTCATTGGTTTACAATTCAAACGGAAACTAAGAATCTGTTGAAAACTGATCCCAAACTGATGTTCAGCACATGTTATCAATAAAGTAGTTCTTTAGTAATAAACTGTTTACCAAGAAAATATTTAGATAAAACTTCCCTCTTTTTATTACATTATTTACATAACAACTTCCGTTCTTGATAAAATTTACAAAACATTAATTTTATGATTATAAGCTTCAACCATAAACTATATACTTTTATTGATAACCAAAAATTAAATATTGAAATTTGTTAAGATTTTAATTCAATACATTTAAGTTAATGATGGAAATATACAGCAGAAAATTCAAAATGTAATTTTGCAAAATTTTTTAAAATAATCTTGAATAATTTCTTGCATTCATTTAGCCAACCGTTAGTTTGAATTAAAAGAATATTTTGAAGAATTTGTTAAACACTTAAACAAAACATATGGACAGCACATGAATGGGTTTTTGGTTCAATAGTTCCTTGAGCACAAATATAAGAATAATAAGCCCCACGCTTCTGATTTCAAAATTATTGAAAAATAAAAGACTTTCAAATGTACAAGAATATTTTCTTGTTAATTAAGCAATTACTGGTATTTTCCCAGAAATTGAGAGGAAGTTATTTCTTAATTGATTTTATCGATTTATTCCAACATTTTGAGGACCGGACTTACGATCAACGAATAGGAAAAGACTTTTGTCGAAAACATTTATTCAACTATTTGTTGGCTATTATTTGAATTTGATTTTGTTGGGAATGACATGTCTTTCAATTAATAGTATTGTTTTGATATTTTATCGGTTTAATTATGGATTGTATTAAAAGTATTGAGACTTTGAAACAGAAATTAAATCAATTTATTTGCTTGAAGAAAATCAACAAAAGTTTGCATTTAATTCAAAATTCAGTGAAAAATGAGTTTTTGTGTGAAATTCCAGAAAATGTGTTATTTTCAGTCAATTTATCCAAAAGTGATTTCAATGAAAATAACGACAAAAATGTGAAGAAAGAGAAAATATTTAAGTGTTTTTGGCCTAAATGTCAATATAAAACTGTAAAAAAATGTAATTTAATTAAACACAAATTAATTCACTCGAAATCAGAGTTGAAACAAGAATTTGTTTGCGATCATGCAGAATATGGTCAAAAATATTATCTTTTGTATCAAATGAATCGCCACAAACTGACACACAATTCAACGAAAAGTCGTTTCAATGAAAATAATGACAAAAAAGGGAAGAAAGAAAAGACATTCAAATGTTTTTGGCCTAAATGTGAATATAAAACAAATCGTTCAATGGATTTAATTCAACACAAATTAATTCATTCAAATAAGAAGAAATTTATTTGTGATTTCAATGAATGTAATAAAAGATTTATACAAAAATCATCCTTTATTCGCCACAATACAACACATTCTGAATATAAGAAATTCAAATGTTATATAAATGGTTGCTATAAAGAATTCAAATACAATAAATCATTGAAAGAACATATAGATAGTATTCATTTGAATATCACATATAAATGTGATTATAATGAATGCAATCAAACATTTTCGGCAAAATATTCTTTGAATCGACACAAGGGATCAGTTCATCTGAAAGAGAGACAATATTTTTGCGATTGGAGTGAATGTAATCAAAGATTTTTCAGGAAATCATCTTTAATTACTCACAAAAGAAGACACACCGGAGAGAAGCCATACAAATGTTATAACAATGGATGTGAAAAATGTTTTGCAAGTTTAGGTGATTTGAATCGACACAATAAATCAATTCATTTTACCCAAAAAGTAATTTGAACAAACACAAATTGGGTGCTCATTCATCTAATGATAAATGTGTTGTTACTTTGTCCTTATAATCAATTTATATAATAATATTCTGTTTTATTATTTAAAATGTAATTATAAAATATTTTATTAATTTAAATCTCGATTGAATTTATTTCATTAAAATCAATTAAAATTTTAATTCAAGTAATATTTTTTCCAAAAGCCATCACATGTTTTATCAAACAAACCCTTAAAATATTTGTTTTGATTCATAGGATTCAAGTCTTTTATTTGAGTGACAGAGGAATGACTTTTAGTGTCAATAAGTTTCGGCCAATTATTGTCGGGTTTTCTATAAAATCAAACAATTATTGAATAACTCATTAAATAGTCTCTCAATTCATACCCATATTTAGCGAAATCAGTCCACAGTTTAACCACTTCTTCACTGAATCTAATATTTTCTTCTGAAACGTTTGGTTGAAGAAGAAGTAAACCAAAAATTACTGGAACATCTGCACCATGGTAAACACCTAGATCAACTCCTTTAGCCTGTTCAACAGCTTTATGAGTCAATTCATAGAAGTAGACATTCGTTTCAGGGGATGAGTGCTCAGCATATTGTTTGGCAAAATGATATGTCGAACACTTTATACCCAAATCTCCCATAAAATCAATTATTTTCCATTTGATAGCATTCGAGTCATTAATGTTTGTATTATTTAAGTAAAAGTCTGTGAGTTTTCCCAAATCTATGTTTGGAAAGAATGGAGTGGCCGTTGATTTTGCAAACTGAGTGAAGTCATCTTTGGTCAACTTTTTAGTGAAAATATCAGGTTTACTGAGGAGGGCTAAGTATGATCCCTCATCTTTTGTAACTCCGGCCATAATATCCAAGTCTATTGAAAATTGATTAATATTTGATTTTTCAATTCAAAGCCAAACCTTTATTAAACTTATTCTCATTGAAAGACTTTTGTGCAGAAAAGGGTAGGAATTCTGTGCCCTCCACCGGAAACATGGAATTTGCAGTGAGCTTGCTAAATTCATTCGCATCCACTTTCCTCAAACAATTAACCCATTCCTTATCGTCCGTACAGTTCAGTTGTTTTGCAATCATTTTTGCCATTAAAAGAGCCAACTCTTTGCTTACGACAGGTTTGTTCTTATTGTAAAAATAGGCCCCACTTTCCATAATAGCCCTTTTGAACAGTCCTTTTGTTAGCGGAGATAAGATAAATGTGGACACAGCGGCACTTCCGGCGCTCTCACCAAATATTGTTATCTGATTCTTATCGCCGCCAAACAAATGGATGTTATCTCTCACCTGAAGAATGAAATCAATACTACAATTATCTCAAAGTTATCTTATCTTTAAGAACAAACCCATTGAAGAGCTAAAAGTTGGTCATAAAGAGCAACATTTCCCGAACCAGAGTCTACGCCGCTATAAAGGAAACCCAATTGACCTAATCTATAGTTTTCTGAGACTAGAACCACATCTTTTGTGGCCAAAACACTGCCATTATATGCCGGTTGAAAAATTGATCCAACAGTAAATCCTCCGCCAAATATCCAGAACATAACGGGTTTTAGTTTTGTTGAGTTATTGCCCTCTATTTTTGGTGACCATATGTTTAGTGTCAGACAGTCCTCACTGAAGGTCAGGTTTCCATAAAAGTCTTTGAGTAGTGCAGTACCAGTGCTTTTTTGAGGACAAGAATATTTAGGTTTTGTGGCATCGATTACACCCTTTGAGTGAAAATCAATTAATAATTATTTGAAATGAATTTCATTTCAATTCTCACTTCAATCGGTTTAGTAATAGGTTTTGGTTTCACGAATCGAAGACTTTTCACCGGAGGCTCAGCATAAGGAATACCTAAATACTGTTCAACTTTTTTATTTAAAACTTCAAGGGTTAGCCCTTTGACTGAACCAGAAGTTGTTTTAATTACATTCTCATCACTTCTGACAAAATTATTAATTGAAAGACAATTAAGAGAAACAAAAACTACAACTAATTTGAGACACATTTTGTGATTTATTGTAAAAATTATTAGAAAATCAAAGTTATATGAAGTGTTCAGTTAAAGCACTCAGTACTTTTCCAAGATAACAAAAATGACATCTCTTTGGAATAAAAATTACCTAGCAATTATTACTTTTACTGATATCTTTAATAGATAATAGTTATTGAATTGATTCTGATCAATAAAATCAATACTTTTGATGAGAATATTGTATTCATTAAAAGATTATTATTGAAGAACTACTTAATTGAAAACATGTGCTGAACATCAGTTTGGGATTAGTTTTCAACAGGTTTTGAGTTTGCGTTTGAATTTCAACTTTGAAATGCTTTTCATATGCCTTTTAGTCTCATTCGCGAAGTGATCCCTAAATAAAGTCATTATGAAATTGAAATACAATTTAAATCAATTGATTTGTTTGAAGAAAATCAACAAAAGTTTGGAATTTATTCAAAATTCAGTGAAAAATGAGTTTTTGACTAAAATTCCAGAAAATGAGTTATTTTCAGTCAATTTATTCAAAAGTGGTATTAATGAAGAAGTTGAGAAAAATGTGAAAAACGATGAAAATCATAAATTCAAATGTTTTTGGCCTAAATGTCAATATAAAACTACTAAAAATGACGATTTATTTAAACACAAATTAATTCATTTGAATAAAAAACAATTTATTTGTGATTTCAATGGATGTGGTAAAACATTTAAACTAAATTCACATCTAATTCAACACAAATACACTCATTCTGTATACAAAACTTTTAGATGTGATATCAATGACTGCGAAAAGTCGTTTAAGTTTATATCTGGATTAAAACTTCACAATGATTCAGTGCATTCAAAAATCAGATTCAAATGTGATTACCAAGATTGTAATCAAACATTTTTATCCAATAATGGATTAACCCAACACAAACGAAGCCATACTGGAGAAAGACAATACAAATGTGATATCGATGGATGTGAAAAATATTTCAGATATTCGTCTTCATTAAATGAACATAAAAAGAATGTTCATTTGAATATCAGATATAAATGTAATTATAAAGAATGCAATCAAACGTTTTCTTTGAAATCATCTCTTAATGTCCACAAGAGATCAGTTCATTTGAAAGAAAGACATTATGTCTGCGATTGGAGTGAATGTAATCAAAGATTTTTCGCTAATTGTGATCTAATTAAACACAAACGACTCCACACTGGAGAGAGACCTTACAAATGTGATGTCAATGGATGTGAGAAGAGTTACATAAGTTTCCAATCATTAAAAACACATAAAAATAGAAATCATTCTAAAATTTAGATATAATTATAATTAAAATATATTTTATCATTCAAACAAGAATTGATGTAATCTATGATCAATAAAAAAGAATATTCACACAAATAATGAAAGATTTTCTCTAAAACTCTATAAAAAATCATCAAATAAACTGACATATTATTCATAAAATTCCAAATATTTTTTATTTATTTAGCATGATAATAATTCAAATGGTAACATCAGTAAATGTTTTTAATCAAAACCAGATTTTTTTGTGTAAACAATTTAATAAAAAGGTAGAAGTTTAAGCAGAAAATGTATTGATTAGCAGTTTATTACAGAAGAACCACTTCATTGATAACATGTGCTGAACATCAGTTTGGGATCAGTTTTCAACAGATTCTTAGTTTCCGTTTGAATTGTAAACAAATGAAACGTTGAATTGATTTTCATTTGCCTTTTAGTCTCAATCGTGAAGTGATCCCTTAATATCTCAATATTTTGTATTTAATAAACCTTTTCTGAAATGAATTCCAATAAAGTTATAATGAAATTGAAATACAATTTGAATCAATTGATTTGTTTGAAGAAAATCAACAAAAGTTTGAATTTTATTCAAAATTCAGTGAAAAATGAGTTTTTGACTCAAATTCCAGAAAATGTTTTATTTTCAGTCAATTTATCCAAAAGTGATTTCAATCAAAATAACAACAAAATTGTGAAGAAAGAGAAGACATTCATATGTTTTTGGCCTAAATGTGAATATAAAACAACAATTAATCAATCGTTACTTAAACACAAGTCATTTCATTTGAATCGGAAACAATTAATTTGTGACTTCAATGGATGTAATAAAAAATTTAAACAAAAATCACATCTTATACGTCACAAACTATCACATTCTGATAAAAGACTTTTGAAAACTTTTAAATGTGATGTCGAAGATTGTGAAAGATTATTCAATAATATGACTGCTCTTAAATATCATAAAAATAGTATTCATTTGAAAATCAGATATAAATGTGATTACAAAGAATGCAATCAAACGTTTTCACATAAAAGTAATTTGATTTCACACAAGAAATGCGTTCATTTGAAAGAAAGAAAATATGTCTGCGTTTGGAATGAATGTAATAAAAGATTTTCAAATAATTCACATTTAATTCGACACAAACGGACTCATTCTGAAGAAAAACCATTCAAATGTGATGTCAATGATTGCGAAAAATCATATAGTGATTCAACGGCATTAAAAGTACACAAAAATATCATTCATTTGAATATACGGTTTAAATGTGATTATAAAGATTGCAATCAAATATGCAAAACAAGATATCTTTTGAATGCACACAAAAAATCAGTTCATTTGAATCTCTAAATTTTGGAAAAGTTTTAGCAAGGTAATAATTGTAAAATTCTTATCAAAATTTTCAATAGAGAAATATCAGTAAAATATTTATAAAAACGGAGAATATTTTATTGATAAGCAGTTTATTGCAGAAAAACAACTTTATTGGTAACATGTGCTGAACATCATTTTGGGATCAGTTTTCAAAAGATCCTGAGTTTGCGTTTGAATTGTAAACCAATGAACCGTTGAATTGCTTTTCATTTGACTTTTAGTCTCATTCGTGAAGTGATTCCTTCGCGAAATGAAATGCCTTTTCTTTTGATCAAAAATATCAATGTTTTCAACATAACTTAAACGCTTGAAAAATGTCAATTCTCTTTGTTTTGTGAAACATGAGCTCAGAATTGAAGTTTGAAATGAATTCAAATAAAGTTTTTATGAAATTAAATCAATTGATTTGTTTTAAGAAAATCAACAAAAGTTTGGAATTTATTCAAAATTCAGTGAAAAATGAGTTTTTGAATCAAATTCCAGAAAATGTGTTATTTTCAGTCAATTTATCCAAAAGTGATTTCAATCAAAATAACAAAATTGTGAAAAAGGAGAGAAAATTGAAATGTTTTTGGCCTAAATGTCAATTTAAAACTAATAATAATTCATCTTTAATTACTCACAAATTAATTCATTTGAATCAAAAGAAATTTATTTGTAATATAAGTGAATGTAATAAAAAATTTGGAAATAAAGGACATTTAATTCGTCACAAATCAACGCATTCTAAAGATAAGATATACAAATGTAATATAAAAGGTTGCGATAAATGTTTTAAAACTTCTGATACAATTAGAGTGCATAACAAATCAGTTCATTTGAATATTATATATAAATGTAATTACAATGAATGCAATCAAAAGTTTAGAAACAAATATTATTTGAATTTACACAAGAAATCCGTTCATTTGAAGGAAAGAAGATATGTTTGTGATTGGAGTGAATGTAATCAAAGATTTTTTTCGAAATCATATTTAAAAGTTCACATAAGAAGACACACCGGAGAGAAACCATTCAAATGTGATGTCAAAGAATGCGGAAAATGTTTCACAAGTTCATCTCAATTAAATGGACACAAAAAATCAATTCATTTAAAAGATAATATAAGAAAGTGAATAAACTCTGGTTTAGTGACCTTTACATTATACCTGAGGGTTTGAAACTGAAAATTGTAGGTCCTATGAAAACTGGTTCCTAATTATTGCTATTTTCAGAATGCCTTCACTGAAGTAAAATCTTAACTGATGTCCATTTCCTTTGTTTTGTGAAACATGTGCTCAGAATTCAAGTAATTTTAGTTTTAATTTTGTTTTGAATAAAATGTTTGAATCATTTTCTCTGAAATTAAATCAATTGATTTGTTTGAAGAAAATCAACAAAAGTTTGCATTTTATTCAAAATTCAGTGAAAAATGAGTTTTTGACTCAAATTCCAGAAAATGTGTTATTTTCAGTCAATTTATCCAAAAGTGTTTTAAATGAAAATAATTACAAATCTGTGAAAAAGGTTAAAATATTCAAATGTTTCAAGAAAGAGAAGAAATTCAAATGTTTTTGGCCTAAATGTGAGTTCAAAACGAAAACTTATACACGTTTAAAATACCATAAATTTGTTCATGGTGATTTGAAACTTGTTTGTGATTACAATGATTGTAACAAAACATTTAAAACTAAAGAATCTTTAATAAACCACAAAAATACCACACATGCCTCAGAGAAGACTAGTGTGACCAGGTCTTAAAATTGAAACCAAGTAGCTTAAGCAAAAAGGCCAATAAAAAACAAGGAGAAAACAAGGA
>JAQIXD010002198.1:0-11084 GCA_034699985.1 Minunthozetes semirufus | reverse complement strand
AAAAATGAGAAATGAGAAGTGAAATTAGAGTGATCAACTTTTGTACCAGTTTCAAATGTTTTGTCTATGTATGTATAGATATTAGAATGGAATTATTGCTGAAATCTTGACAATATCAAATTGACATAATAAACTAATGCATATATAAATACTTATAAGAAAAGTCTAACACTATTTAACGAAAACTATTTTTTATTATCGATTTTGTGTAAGAATTAAAATTTTTTAATAAATCCCTCTTTTAGTGAAACCAATCGCATGGATACCGGACTTGTGATAGAGCTCTGGAATAAAGGTCTTCTCTGGGATAAACTCATTGGAAATCATTGGATGCCATTAATGGGAATCCAATTTGCGACTGAGGTATCAATTATTACAACTAAATGTATTTGTGAATTGTATTCTTATTATATCTTATTATTAAATTCAAAACAAATTATAATATATTCGATAAAAGAATAAAAATTTGATTTAATTAATAATATTTTGTGCTTAAGGTGGGAGAGGGACAGTGGCTTTCTTTAGATGCTGAACTCGAGCTAATTAATGGTGAGGTGTGTGGAACTCATACACCCACAGGACATATGCTCTTACTGGAGGCTCATTTTGAACCACCTTATGGTAAGATTATTCAACAATTGATTCATTTTATAGTGTATTATAATTAGTTAACTTTTTTCTAACGCATTATCATTAGAGTTTCAAATAGATGACGTTGGTGAATTCAGCCGTAAGTTGGAACTACTCAACACTTATATGGAACAGGAAATGGTAGCCTGGAATCACGAACAAAGATCAAGATTCAATCACCCGAATCAGTTGTATTGTAAGTGACTTTTGACCACTTATTTGAAAATATTGAATAAATTTTGATTTGTTTTATGACTTATGTTCAGCCGGTTTATCAGAAGACAGTGATTACACGAGTGATGTCAGTTATCCAATACAACAGAATCCGAGCTTCACATCTCATCATCCAAACAGTTCGACCTCTCATTTCGGTGGGGCTTCTAATCTAAGCCGAAGAGCGTTCGACACAACAATCGATAAAAGTTATAATCAAACAAATTTCGACACATTTTCCAGAGAAGAATCTTTGGAATACAGGAATGATTCCAATTTGGAGGCAAATCAACAGCAAAACTATTTTATTGATACAAGAAATCAATTTCAAACTAGTTTTAATGAAGAGCCTCTTTCCTATAATAGCCGACCACCACAAAGACGGGTTTTGCCTCAAATTATGCCTCAAAATAATGATAAGTAAGTATACCTTTTCCAGTGAATAGAAAGACAATATTAAGACAATATTAAGACAATATTAAGACAATATTAAGACAATATTAAGACAATATTGGGAGTAATAGCAAATGCAACGCTTATATACAAATTCCAATATTGTCTTTCTATTGACCGGAATATCATTAATATATTTAAAATAATTGCATAACTAATCAATTATTTTGCTTGACTTCAGGTCTGTTCAAAATTACCCGAATGTTATTAATTCTAATAATTATATTCAAAATAATTATCCGAATAACCAAATGAGTGAAGATATAAATAGTTATCAATATTATAATCAATTTGAGTCCATCGATGAGAACCAACAGATGCCACCTGATAGTCAAAGTAGTCGATTGGCCCGTCGGCGTCAGGCAATCCGTAAACCTAGTCTCGAAAGACAGGGAGGTTTTGAACAGTACGAAGTGAACGAAGAGAATTATGGAGCGGATCCACAAAAACAGGCCAAATATGACAGTCATTACAATCCGAATATGGAGTTAAACGAACAGTACTATAGTGTTGACGATTCCTTCCGACAGGACAGTTATGAAAGCTATACTAATAGTTTAGGTCCAGACCTTCAACTCGATAGTGATGTGAATTTAGGAACAAATTTCAATCAATTGAATTCAACTCAAGAAATACAACGAAATAATAATGAAATAAGTGCCCAACCATTCAATTGGAACAACGAATCAATTGATAATCACTTACAAAACCAGACCGTTTGGACGCGAAAGAATTCAGACAAGAAAAAGGAACAGTGGAAGAGCTCAGTACAGACAGAGTCTACCATTTGGCAGACAGTTTCAGAAGAGTTTGATGAACCACAGAATTTCACAAATCATAATAAAGAAGAGAAACAGTCGCCGCAGTTCTTCACTCCAAAGTCAAGTATTGATCAAAGTGTTGATCAAATTATTGATCGAAGAGATAGTTTAGGCCGACAGAGCACAGAAGAGACAGTTCCTGCTGATGAACTCCATAATAGAATCAATGATATTGTGCCAAGTCTTCCACCAACCACTACTACTACTACTACTATATTAGGACCGCCTCCCAGTGCCATCAAAAGTGATAATAAGCCATCGGGTGAACCAAAATCTGTTAAATTCAGTGATGATATTCAGAACAGAAGCCCTCCAAAAGCCGATATAATGGCGCCTCCTATGATGACTTCAAGTCTAACTTCCAGCCTTTCCAGTAGTACAAATCCTGATGGTCTTTCCAGAGCAAGAATCAGATGGATTGCTGCTTTCAATAAAATTACATCAGAATTCACAGAGGTCTGTCACTTATTTCAATTAATTATAAAATTATTCACACATTTTACAGTCCATCAACTTTTTCACTCATTGTTTTGTCATATTTTAATTGATTATTATTATTAAATGAGAGGAAGGATTGAGAGAACACATTCTTCTCTATAATTAATTCATAAAATAGAAAAATAAACAAAGTTTTCACATTCGACTTAACATATACTGCTAATCTCACCCAATAGAATATTTGTGGAAAACTCGGCATTTTAAATGGACCTAAACCCCACTAACACAGTAGAGTTTGACTAATCTCTGCACTAAATACACATTTCTAAGGAATATTTTTCAAACATTTTTTGGATTAATCATTTGAACAGGTTTAGAGCAAAGTTTGAATTCTCCAAATTAGCTTGGTCAAAATATGTCAAAATCAATAACACAGTGTATTTGATTTATGTATCAATGAATAGAAGGTTGCGCTCAATATTTAGACTAATATTCAAAATTTACAATTTTTTGTATTACTTTTCAATATTTTCTATAAATTGATGACAAATTAGATAAAAATTATTATATAATTTATTTGAGTTGTTTTATTGAATATATTGTTTGCTTAAATCATAAATTCCTTTATATTCAGCAAATATTTTGAATGATTTATCGATATCACTGTAAAAGTGTTGGCTTTCAAACACTTAATCATTGGGTTTATAGTAAGGAAATGATTGCAGCAAATGAGAAATGGGTTATAACTTCAGCAGAAGAACAAAAGCCAACAAAACCCAAATGAGTACTTCTCAGGGATAAACTTAATCAGAAGTGCTGACAGGGGGTCAATCTTTTTATTACACAATCTGTATAATATTCTTTTGTATATTCTAGTCTTATAAGCAACATTTGGAAATTTCTTTATTATAATATTCATAATAGAGATGAGTATGGTCATTTTATTGTAATACAATAGTTAGTCTTCTTAAATATTTCAAATAATTGCTGTAAATCAAAATCTAGTAAGCAAATCTCAAGTAATTCGATTAGTCTTAGAAGGTCATTTCAATTCACTTTATATATTTCTATGACTTCTATAATTTGATTGCTATAATAGTCCGACTTTTTGACGAATAAAGAAATAGCAATAAATGATTAAAAAAAAAAGTTTATTCATTTAAATTATCATTAAAATTGAGTCCATTTTCAATATAAAACTAATCGAAAATCTCTTTAAATCGAAATTTTCAAATAAAAAGTAACTTGTTTATTTAAATAAGCCAAAAGCCATCTGATAAGTAAGCTAAATTAATTGAAAGTAAAATAATTTCCCAAAAGACATTTATCTAAAATATTTTCTCTAAAAAGAATGTCATCTAAATTTTATTTGACATTTTCAAAGTGAGTTCCAATTATACTGCTATACAGCTGTATACAGCTTTATTACTTTACCATTACATTATACACTATAAACTATTTTATATTATGATCTAGTTAAGACATATTATCAAGATGATTTTATACTGAATTCTAGTTATTGTGTTGAAATCCACAAAATTATTTAATTAAAAAAATATTTGGAATAAATTATGAAATGTATAAACCATTGAATTGAATGTTGAAATTCCATTCGAGAATAGTTTTGTCGGCCGAAAGTCTATAAATGTTTGTCCGGCGCCAATGGAATTGCTATTTAAGGAAACCATTCATTCCAAACTTAATTGAGTTTGGTTGAATTGGTCTCACAAAATTCCACTCTGCGTGATATCTATGCCATTAATTAAATTTTGAAATTCATTTAAAATAATGAGATAATAATCGATTTGAATAAATCAGAAAATTATCCAAATATTAGTCAAATGAATTTATAACACATTTTAATAGTCTATTACTTATTATAACTAAACACAACTCAACCAATGAATTTATTATCGATTACTGTACTCGAGATCGCATTCAACTCTATTTTATTAGTTTTTGTAAGATTTGGTAAAAATGTGGTAAAAATTTGCAAAAATGTTGAATCAATTAATTAAATTATTTAATGAATTTCAATTGAACTCATTGGCGATGAGTATATGCAATGAATTAGTGAAACGCGTTATGCCTTACATTTAATTTAGTATAATATAAGTCAACTCAATTGCATAAAAAGCTTTGACTGGACTGTAAGGCGCGCTTTGCCAGTGCTCTATCAATTCATTTGGTTTATTCTCGATCAATTCTTGTTGTTCCACATATATGTGGAGTTATAGCCTTTGAAAATATAGAGAATGAGAGTACAACACAAGTAGAGCATAAGTATAGCTACACAACTATAATGCAATGGTGTCGGCCTCATAGCTGTCCTCCTATTCAAGATTTACTTGTCGTCAGACTATGAAAGTGTAGCAATACTGCAATACATGGGATATTACAGAGAAGTCTACCCTATTCCTACCCTATTCCAAGCTGTAATGGTTGAGCCCTTCTCGATTGAGTTTCCTGGAGCGGCACAGCTTCTGCGCCCTAACCTACTGGCAGTCGAGTCTTGAACGTTGGCATTGCTATCATAAAGAGATAATGCCCTATAGGTATAGCTGTAGAGTTATGTTTGTCTATCAATGGTAATAGTGATGGTGATAGTGATGGTCGTAGCAGTAGATCACTCATTACTTACAATAATATAATATAATGCCATTCATTTGCTCTTTGGTTCAATCATTCAGACATTGTTGTCACTGATTCTTACATTAAGTTTAGTGTCCGCCAGAGTCTGTAGCCGTGACCACTGTCTGTGTAATCTATCCGTCCCACTCTCTCTACTCATCAAACATATATGCAATCAGTTTTGTTTTCACTCCATAATTGTCTTAAACTAATCAAAACACTTATTTCGATGACTTATCTTCTTATAAATAAGTGATTCATCTTTCATATCAATCCAAACAAATATATTCTTTCGATATATTCTTTTGTCACAAAATTTGCTTCAAATGAGACTTATTTACAAAATTTATTGAATTTGTTTCAATTATTGCGAAACTTTTGAATTCTTAATGAATTCTTTATTAATGGCAAACATATCCATAATATTCATAATATCGCTGTTATCTCATCTCAAACACTAATAATATTAACGAATCTCTCGAATCAATTGAACTAAACTTTGTATCTCTCCATTCAGTGTTTATATATTGGAGTATTTCAGTACAGAATACTGTAATTGCTTTAAGTATTATTTGTGTAATAAATGTCGAAATGTCTATAATTTTATATAATTCAATGGAATCAAATAAATCTGCAGAATCTGTGTCTGCTTTTTGGTTGTATCAACTCATCCATGACTTTCTTCAAATCAAATTTTAATCTCTTAGGAAAAAAGTCTCAAATTTGAATAGAAAAATATGAACTTTATTTATCTGTTATTCTGATATACATATAATTTGATCGGTGTATTCAACTGAAAATGCTATTTGATTTGATGTGAGTGCTGTCCTCACACCACCTGTACGTATGACTATATATTTGTTCAGATTTTAAGCTTTCTTTGAAGCATAAGAGAGACACAAATGAAAAGAAAAAGTAAGAAATCAATATATGATTCAATACTTGTATTCTCTTAACGTATATAATAAGCAAAACATCATTAATGCAATTATTAATGAATTCTCTAATATTTCTTCGATTCAACGAAACAACAAAAACTCTAATTTTTTTTTTTGTTTTTCGACAAAAATATTCAAATCATATGAAAAATCTTGAATTAATAAATGAATTAAAGATCTGACAAATGGATAATATTTCGTTTGTAAAACCTCATTCTCTCGAAGCTATGGGTTCTGACGTGGATTCACCCGAATATTTTTCATATAATAACCAATTCGATCAGGCTATTGATGTCTTTATGGACAGACTCGGTGGAAGACTGGGTGAATTGGAAGTAGAATTGCATTATGCCTGGAATGCTGTCGATGTATTATCACAAGAATATGTCCGAATGTGGGAAAAACTGGAAAGACTTGAGATTCTGCTCTATGAGCAACAGAATGTGATCGCTCAGTTACTTTCAGTCATGCAGACCAACAATCATATTCAAACGGGTCATCCTATCGATAATGATGATCAGTATTTGGATTATTTTGATAGAAATGTTGACTTCGATACGAATATGTCGACAGAAGTAGAAGAAGCCATCAATTTATCTGATGATCCAAATGAATCATTTGCGAGTCAAACATTCCAGGAATGGTTGTCACAGCACTCCTTATCACTTCATCGGCACTCAGAACTTCTAGAAAAGCTCGACAATTATGATTCAAATCAGGCAAATGATGACAACGATTATACTGAGGCTATGATCGAATCCAATGAATACGAGTCTGTGTCGACCCCTACTATTTCCAGACCCTCTTCTTCTCGATGGTTGACTCGCAGGCAAACTCTTAAGCGATGGCAAGAAATCGATGATTCAAATGATTCATTCGATAAAATTGTTAAAACAGTCCCAAAAGAAGACAATGAATTAGAACATGAAGAACAACAAAAAGAAGAAGAAGAAGTCGAGGAAAAAGTGAGTGAAGTTTTTTCGGTAAACGATTATCTCGATTATAGGGCAAACAGTAAAACTTGTGCAGATGTTGTCGAAGAAATGAATGATTCAGATGAAAAAATAATGGAAAGTGTCGACAATGAAGGGAATAATAGGTGTGACTCAAGTGAACAGTGGCTCAAAGAGAGACTCAATGCCTGTAATGTAACTTTAATTCATGATAATGAGAGCAGTAGTGATAAGACAGGTTTAGATGAGAAATTAACCACTCCCTCCACACGATCATATACCTCCAACGAATATACCAGAGCACAACTTATGCCCGATTTAATGAACCACAAAAACATTAAAGAACTGACAGACCTAACCATTGAGTCATCGAATGCAACGCTTAATCAATTCGAAGATTACAGACAACCTGTAAGTGATTTATCTCAAGAAAATCAGTTGAATAGCAGTCAACTAATGTTGGATCAAATCCCTAAAGAATCTCATTTTGAGTCTAATATTAAACGAACAGAAATCAAAGCAATAGAAAAGACTGAAATCAATGACATCGACATTAAAAACATGTCTACAAATGAAAGCAAAAATCAGTTGAGTTATGATATCATTGATACTCCAGAAGAAAATAACTCCATTTCGACCCTAAATGAGGTCGATATTGAAATCACGAACGCAATGAAACTCATAAATGATATCGAAGTCAATTCAAAATCTGAATCAAAGGGTTTAGAAAAACAGAATTTGAGCCCTGATTTCGATTCATTCAATACTGACTTCCAAAACAGTATTGACTTAATCGAAGAATCGGTCGGAAAATTGAACAATTCTTTACCCGTTAAAAGTGATGCAAAGCCTTGTGTCAGACCATCACAGATAACATCATTTGATTTGCAGCCGGAAGTGAATGACAATACTATAAGCGATTCGTCGAATGATATTCCAATCAATCACTTAAACCATAAGAACAATAGTGAAAGGATTGACAATAAAAGCACAAAACAGATCCTCTCAGACTCGAGCCTCTCTCAAATGGAGTCATTTTCTGTGGTTGAGCCTCCGATTAAGCCCCCAATAATGCTCCCAATAATTCCCCCAGTAATGCTCCCAATTATGCCTTGTTCAACCTCCTCTGCTAAAGAATTAGTAGAGAGAGGCGCTCAAAACGATTCAAAGCAATACAATATTACTGAAAAGAAGTCAACGAATACAAGACTTGAGAGACACACTTCAGTTCCAGTACATCCCATTCCAGATATCGATAATACAAATATAAATGAAATTAATAATAGTTTTAGCCACAGACGGGGCAGTTCTGTCGATGAGAACAAAGGCTTATTATCTTCGTTTGCCAGTTCTGTATATCAGGGATGTCAGAGTGTGATAAGTATGCCCAGTCTTTTCAAAAGGGAATCTCAGGAAAAAATAGATGAAAGTTCAGTGAAAAACATCAGAACTGGTTCAGGAATAACCGGAATGTTTAGTGGTTTCGGTTGGAAGTCATCGCAATCTGTGGCTCAGAGGTCGCAAAGTGTTCAGAGAACAGATGAGGCCAGACCTAAAAGTAGAACAGGTGTCCATCAGCTATCTTTACCAGAACTCAATTCTATAGAACGAACAGAAGCTAATGAAAGCCAACAAAAAGGAGAGTCTTATAGACCGATAGTCAATGAGTCTGATTCAGAGCGCAAACGACAGTTGTCTTCTGTTGAAAAACAAGAAAGTGTGCCATCATTTGTAGGACAAAAGCAATCGATAGCTCCACCACAACAACACAATGATATTAATTCGTCAAATACTAGTGCAGCTGTTGATATCAATAATCATTGTTCACCGCCTTCGGTGCCATCAGTTGCTTACGTTCAGTATCCAACTGAAAGGCGTCCCTTTAGTTCACAACAAATTCAAATGAATCAAAACTTATTACAACCGAATCAGTCAGAACTCAAACGGAGGCCTACTGTTAGTCGAGAAGACTCTTTGAGTGTCAACACATGTGCTCAGTTGGAAAAAAGTGTTTCCGAAGAGTCAGCGTTCTTCTCATGTGTGAGCGCCAGTAGTAGACAGAGTTCTATATTGCAGAGTGAGTTCGGAAGTATGGAATCAAGTGATTCTATTGCCTTATCTTTAGGCCAAAGAGAATACCACGAAAATATTGATAGAAAAACTCCAAAAGTCCGTTCAGATGACGACTCAGCCCTATGCAGCACAAATGGAGACAATAAAAGTGCTGTCGTCGATGAAACTGATCAGCAAAGTCTTACTTCAAGTATTTCACCCCTAACTTCTGCACAGACTACTAATAATAACACAGCTGTACCGATCAATCAAATTATACAAACTATTAAAGGCAATAAAGTGGACTCTCCTACGTCTCAATCTTCTTCATCACAACTAGAAAAACGAGATTCAGTTGGATCCACTTCTTCGACAGGTTTTCAGAACCGTTTTGCTTCTATAATGAGACAAAAGCTGGAACAACGATCTCAACAGTCTAACTCTTTCTCACAATCAGTTGATATAAGCACAGCTGACAGTAGTATTGATTCTGATCCCTTCCTCGAAGACCAAAAGGTTGTCCCAAAAAAGGGTAGAACCAAATGGAGAGCTGCTATGGTTCGTAAACAAATCAAAAATTCAATTCAAATCACTTTTTACTATTTTTTTCTATAAATTCAAATTTATTTTAATTTAATATCAAAATTATTATATTAAACAAAACATAATTTTATTTCTTTGAGTTCTTATTTATAAATCATATTATAATAAGTATTTTAAATATTTTGATCATAAAAGGAGAATAAGCAATCAAACTAATACAATAAACGTATAAATATTGTGAGATATCGATTTCATACTTTTACTCCTTATAGTAATTTAGTGATCGATTTGATTCTAAATGCAAATGAAATGTCAATAATTATTATAACTTTAATTTGTCGAACAAATACGAGACTAAAAGAAGGTTTTCATTCATTTTTCTTCACAAACGATTTCTATTCAATGTTTTGACAGGTATTCCTCCAAATTCAATAACTAAACAAATTTTTTTTATTCTTTCGAAACTTGACTTCAATTTCTTATAAAACAATTCTTACGAAACATTTGAGTAAATAATAAATTTAATTTTTTCCGTAAAAATCATTTGTAAGAAATAAGTAAATTGATTTCAGATTTACTTATCATTCAATATATAATTAGTACATTAGTATACATTAATAACTGATTAATTCAGTGATTAACTTATTATAATGGTTAATCATTAATTGTTGGTCCTAAATATCCTTTTTCAGTGTTTGAGATAAGATATTTTCAAATAATTCAGATAAAGTGGTGGTAAAGTCAAGCATAACTCTCTTTTGACCCTAAAATTAATGTCAAAATAACAGTTAAATTATATCAAACAAATGATTCACATTTGTGTAATTTGACAACAAAAGTGACTAAATTGAGTAATGGATACTCCTATTAACATACACTCCTGTGTTATGCACTGACAGTGAATTGTTAAAGAATTGGCCAAAAAGTGAAAAAATTAAACAAAGTAACAGAATATTATAGAATATTAGGAATACAACAATAATTTATATCACAAATAATGTGATTAAGAGTTATAACTTACAGATAATGTGAATTTGCTCATTTGGTCAAAACATCACTTTGACTTTTTTCATTTAATACTGAATAGAAAAAATATTTTTATCATTTGATTGACAACAATTTAAAGCCATTTTGTTAATTAGAATTTGTTTTTAATCAAATGAATAGAAGTAAAGCCATAATTAGTTATTCTTATTTGAATTCATAGCGAATAACGGACTTCACTTCAAAATTATGAAAATCATATAATAAATTATTAATTTAAAATCATTTCTCTCATACATACACTTCATTAAAAAAAATAGTCGACCCTACTATTAAAGGCCACACAGGATTCGCTTCAATTAAAATGTCGAAATTTCAAAATTCTCTCTCTCTCCCCCTCTCTCTCTCTCTCTCTCTCTCTCTCTCTC